>BLKM01000765.1:13062-37448 GCA_013340265.1 Coptotermes formosanus | reverse complement strand
CTCAGAACAAACAGCAACTTTTGCCTTATAAAACATTAAGAGATTGGTTTTTATAACCGAAGTGGAGAGTGTTTACAGCGCGGTACGCACTGAGTCCTTACATAAAACAGATATGTTTCGTCTTTAAAGGGTTAATGTGTATATAACACAAAGGGATGCTTAACACAATAAAACCACAACGGTACCTTTAAACCAAGTACTCTTCCTTCCAGTGATTAATCAAATTAAGTGGATAATCAAGTGTCGGGAGGGGCTGTGGGAGAAAATATCAGAAGGATGACGACAAAGGAAAGAACATAAGAACAACCGATTAAAGATCAGAAAGTTGCACGGAACTCCTGCAACAACTACTGTGACTGTACCGCCGAACAGACGTGTAGGAGAAGTTGCCGCGAGGGCGCGGCGAACATTTTGCTAAAACACAAAACTATACATTTCATTACATACAGATCATTATTGGTACAGATTTCTCTTCTTGCCGATCCCAGCGGAGGCGCGGTCTAAGGCGCGGGTGTGCGGCCGAGCGCTTGCTGGGATCGTGGGTTCGAATCCCACCGGGGGCATGGATTTTTTTTCTTGTGAGTGTTTGTGTTGTCAGGTAGAGGTCTCTGCGACAGGCCGATCCCTCGTCCAGAGGAGTCCTACCGACTGTGGTGTGTGTTTGAGTGTGATCAAATGAAAATCACAAAAACCCTCGACACCTGCTGTGAACAAGTAGGTAGAAGAGGGAAGGACTAAGAAAGAAGAATGTCTGTACTTAATGAGATTCCAAACGATTAATTTTCAGTGACGGCGAACAGTAAGGAACGAATTCCACCAAAAAAACAGAGATATAAATATGTTACGTAAAAGGCTAAAATGAATTGTACATTCAGGTCGTCATTTTATTTGACAACTGTCGCTTGTCATTTCCCACCGCTGTTACTCCGAGCGTGTGGGCGGACGGATGAGTGGGCTGCGTTAATACAATAAACGAGCCGACAGGAAGTAAAAAAGTTGTCAGACCATATAATGGCTTTACACTGGTTACCTTAATTGCGCACTTTTTAATTAAAATTAAAGGCAGAGAAACCAAAGGAGTAACAGAGTTTAAAGTTATACCAGTGCTATCGGAAACTTAACTCTACTGGACTGATATATTCCAGTGATGTGTTACTCTGAATACGGTAATGATCACTCGGGTGCCATAACATTCTTTGGGTTTCCACAATAAAAATGTACAAAAGTGTCCTTCTTAACTGAAGGAAGGTGATTTTATATGCATAAATGGCTGTTGCATAATCTTACAGTAATAGACTTCCTACTATAAAATGTTTTAAAAATTAATCGAAGGCTAACTTGTTTTCTCGGTGAAGGTGAAATACAAACTGTAGTGACTGACGTCATACGAAAATATCGAAGGTACAAAAGCGTCTTTTTAAAAACGTTCGGAAGACAAAAGGACTGAAAATGGCGCACTCCCCATACAACACACACTTTACGAAGGTGTTCTGTCACGCGTTTCACGGTCCACGTGTAAACGTAATTTACGGCCTTCCATGCGCTTATCCCCCCTGCCGCCTCCGAAATTCACAAACGCTCAACAGCATTACGTGTACGTGCATTATACCACATTTCACCCAAATCAGGCAATAAACGTGGGAAGTACGGACAGATATGCGTCTATGGCCCTAAGTAAAGTACGGCATTCACTGCGTGTATTTTAAAGAACCACAAGCCCAGAAAGATCTGTACACATCTTCTGCATCGAATTTTATTGAAATCTCACAAAAAGTGTAGAAAACACAGGCAAATTTTAATTTACGACTTTCAGTGAAGTATGGTTTTTCGCTGCACCGATTTTCACGAAATTCTCAAGTGCTCAACGACTTTACGCGGACATCTCCTACACCCACTCTCACCCAAACCGGTCAAGAAATACGGAAAGTAGGGTTGTAAATTAATTCACGCGCAGAAGTAAAGTATGTACGTCATCGGGCCGATTTTCATCGATTTTCACGAATATCACGCTTACTCGACAAATGCTATAAAAAATTTTAGCTACCATCCTACAATCAACCTGAACGGACTGAAGTAAACCATAAGAAATCTCCGTCAGAACAGCTGACGTCCGAATCGACGTTTCGGTACAACCGATACAGGCCCCAGTCTTTATTTTCACCGCGCAAATACCTCAAATCTGATCACAGAAGGAACAGTTCTAACCAACGGCAAAGATCGACGCCATAAGCTTAACTTTATGCCGGGCATACATTTGTGGTACTGGAACAATATTCTAGACATGAAATACCGTCACCACAGCTTTATTTAGACGTTTATTATAACATCTAGGCTACATGTTTCGACTGTGTGCAGCCACATTCAGGTCATTCTTGTAATATAACGTGAGAAGTAAGATTTGTATCAATAACTGAGATCTGAGTTCTACATGTGCTGTTATAAGTCGATGATAAAATAAAATTGTTGTTAATTATAAATATAATTAAAACTGCTAAGATGCGCTCAGTTTTTGGGGGGGGACCTTACTCCTGCGTGGCAAACAGTGGGTCTTGGGGACTGTTCCCACTGTAAAGCTGTACCCGTATGATACATTGTACACTACATTACAACTTTACAGCTGGAACAGTCCCCAAGACCCACTGTTTGCCACGCAGGAGTAAGGTCCCCCCAAAACTGAGCGCATCTTAGTAGTTTTAATTATATTTATAATTAACAACAATTTTATTTTATCATCGACTTATAACAGCACATGTAGAACTCAGATCTCAGTTATTGATACAAATCTTACTTCTCACGTTATATTACAAGAATGGCCTGAAGGTGACTACACACAGTCGAAACATGTGGCCTAGATTTTATAACAAATATGTACATAAAGCTATGGTGCCAGTATTTCCTGTTTAGAACATTTCCAAGGGCCTAATCTGTGGCAGTAACAGGATCTGACGGCGGTACACAACGCTTCGTTCCTTCACTGTGTCCATCTTTCGTAAGACGGACCAGTGACCAAGAACAGGTACTTGTATCGGCCCCTAGTCCAGTCGGTAACTCCCCACCTTTCTACCTGCAGAAGGCAACAGGTCGTTTTCTAAAACGTCGCGCCCTTTTGTGAATACGAAACGACGAATAAAGACCCCAAAAGCGAGTAATCCTAAATATGCCACAACAGAACCCTTCACAACTAATATTTATAATTATTTTCAGGCTAATTTAGAAGTGCATCCTATGCAACAGGCAAACCCCGATCTGTGCAGCTAATATTTTGTGTAAAATCGATAGTGCTGAGACAAATGGCCAGTTAAAAGACCTAGGCATAGACAGACGGATAATATTAAAACAAACCTTACACAAACAGAATGGGAGAGTTTGGACCGGGTGCATCTAGATCACAATAGGGATATACCTACCAGGCGAGCTCTTGTGAACGCGATGATGAACAATTGGTTTCCACGGACAGCGATAAAAATTAGCAGCTGATTAACCCTTTAAATACGAAGCGTATCAGTTTTATATAAGGATTCAGTGCGTACCGCGCTGTTAACACTCTCCACTTCGGTTATAAAAACAAATCTCTTAACGTTTTATAAGGCAAAAGTTTCTGTTTGTTCTGAGATCCGTACAAAACACATAAACGCAATGTGGGCACCACGTAGAATTTTTTAGTGTTAAACCTGGTGGTACGTAAAGTTACCGCTAGGCTTTAAAAGGTTAACCATTAGGTTCCAAAAGACTCTGTGACATAGTGTTAACATCATAGAATGGTGGCCATGTGATTAACAATTAATCACATTCTACAAATAAACTGATCTAATTGCTGTCTATACAGTCTACTAATACCCATATCAGTGCAATTTGATTAGAATCCTCAATAACATTATACAACCCTTTAAGCCATCATGTGTAGAAACGCGCTGACGGGACACAGGCAAAAAGCCATGACGCCAAAATATCCATATCATTTTTATCGTCTGGTAAAAAGTGGGTGATTGATGTCTTCTGTATAAACCAGCGAGTGTACCTCATTACGTCTACCCGTTTCAGAGTGGACGCTGCTGGTGGGAGGCGGAGGGATGAGACAGCCCAGTTACGTGACTACGTGACACGGCGCGTCACTTCCCGAGACAACACAGGGAACCACTTTGTAGTAAAAATACAAATAATTGTTGAATTATATTTCTCCAAAATACTATAAACCTTTTAAAGCCTAGCGGTAACTTTACGTACCACCAGGTTTAACATTAAAAAATTCCACGTGGTGCCCACATTGCGTTTATGTGTTTTGTACGGATCTCAGAACAAACAGCAACTTTTGCCTTATAAAACATTAAGAAATTGGTTTTTATAACCGAAGTGCAGAGTGTTTACAGCACGGTACGCACTGAGTCCTTACATAAAACAGATACGCTTTGTCTTTACAGGGTTAAGTATCATCACAAAGTCTGAACATACTTCGCGACAAAAGGCGTCCAAACACAACCAAGTTCCATTTATTATACAGAGCAACATGTTTCGACCTATTTTAGGTCATCCTATTGTTCATAATTTTTGTTTTTAAAACACTGAGGAAGGAATGTAAGTCACTTATATTCCTCCCTCAATATGTTTTAAAAACAAATTATGAACCTGATGATGACCTAAAATAGGTCGAAACATGTTGCTCTGTATAATAAATGAAACTTGGTTGTGTTTGGACGGATTTTATTTTGATTTCTGTTATAAACAAGACAGCGGAACGACATTCTTTAAAATTCCGAAACTGCTTCTTGTTCAGCGTCATATCCGGTGCCAGTACCGTTTGCTGGACACAATCATTTATCGGTATAGGATTCTGCAAAATTTTCTGTACTTCTCGCATCTTCGCCATATTCGTAGCTGTTGCCGCACAAACAACAGGCCTGTCTCGCATACAGTCCGCACACCGCAGATTAGCCGCCACACTGACCTATTTCGGCAGTTACCTCTGCGTATATTTTCTTTGCCTCTCTTTTCCGTTTTTGCCCACATTCTTCACTCGCTGCACACGCATCTCCCCCTCCCCTCCCAAAAGCGTTAAATTCTTATAGACGACAATTGTTATGGCCAACGCTTCGTTCAGAGATTTGATCCCGGTCCTTTCTTTCCCCAACACCCGTACGATCTGCACAGCTACCCGGTGTCATAGCACAGACAGCAGTAATCTTCACACTCGTTTCCTTTCGCAGTCCTTCCCTCTTGTACCTACTTGTTCACAGTAGGTGTCGCGGTTGTTTATTTTCACTTGATCACACTCAAACACACACCACATTCGGTAGGATTCCTCTGGATGAGGGATCGGCCCGTAGCAGAGACCTCTACCTGACAACACAAACACTGTACAAGACAAACATCCTTCCCCCCGGTGGGATTCGAACCCACGATCCCAGCAAGCGCTCGGCCGCAGACCCGCGCCTTAGACCGCGCGGCCACTAGGATCGGCATCTTCACAGTCAAGGCCGAATATTTTATAGAATACTATTAAGTTACGTTTCATTTAAAGTACCCCTCTCTGTCCAAGCGTTCAGCCAGCGGTCATGTACAGAATTACAGTCGAACCCGCCTATAACGACATAGGTTTATACCACACCTCACTTATAACGTCACATATTCTGTTGTACCAATTAATTGCTCACTGTTAACCGTAACATTACACTGCTCAGTTATGACACTCGTTTATAACGATACAAAATATTCAGTACCTTTGACGACGTTATAACCGAGTTCGTACAAATATAAACGGCCGAAATGTATCCTGCTGCAAACAGCTCGCCAACAGCCATACAGATTTTGGGCCTCTTTTTCACAAATGCCATTTATATTTACCCCTCTTTAACTTTTGTTTCACGCAATCATAGTTAGCTGAATTTTCTGATTATTATTATTTTTTTTGCATACTGTAAATACTGCCAATATCATCTTTGAAACAAATATTTAAAAAAAGTGAGTTCCACTGTACTTTTGAAACATACCATCTTTCTTTCTAAACCCCCTAAACGACAGGATTCTCCACTGATACGTCTTCGTTACCGGTTTCGGTGTTTTCTATCTGGCACTCCCAAGAAATTTTCAGTTTAAGGTCACAAAATTTTCTACACAAGGCTTTCTTTTCTTTTCTTTTTTGTTTTTTGTTTTTTTTTTTTTTTTTTGCAGTGGCGTCGGCTTTATCACCCCCGCGTGGCTCTCTTGAGTTCATTAAGACTTACAGTGGCGTCATCTCTTAACCCGTTGTTACAGTTCTGTCAGGGAAATTGCCTTCCTGTTGTCATAGTAACTGTGGATGCGAGTCGGCACCCCTCTTAGATTACAGCAGGATCACAGCTGACATAGCGCAACGTAACGTACCCACAAGACATGTTCTTCTTACAAGCGTACTGTGCATAAACTGAACATTCAACAGCATGGTAGCGTGTAATGTTCTTACCTCTCTTCCAACCTCAAAGACAGTGGATATGGTTAGTGCACACGTAGGTTTTATCAAGTTTGGTACAACCTTTGCTTTTGTATGAGGACGAAGCTTCTTCTCTGACAATGAGGGAGGAACAAAGACTGAGGGTGTTCGAGAATAGGGTGCTGAGGATATTTGGGCCTAAGAGGGACGAGACGACAGGGGAGTGGAGAAGACTACATAACGAGGAACTTAATGACATGTACTCATCACCAAATATCGTCCGGGTGATCAAATCAAGAAGAATGAGATGAGCAGGGTATGTTGCACGTATGGGGGAAAAGAGAGGTGCATACAGGATTTTGGTGGGGAGACCTGAGGGAAGGCGACCACTTGGAAGACCACGGTGTAGATGGAAGGATAATGTTAAAATGGATCTTCAGAGCGTCAGATGGGGAGGAATGGACTGGATTGATCTGACTCAGGATACGAACAGGTGCAGGCTCCAGTCAATGCGATGATGAACCTTCGAGTTCCACAGAACGCGGGGAATTTTTTGACTAGCGGAGGAGCTTTTAGATTCTCAAGGACTCTGCTTTATGGACTTAGTGGGTTCGTATGACCTTTAGAAACAGCATGAAGGCAGACAGAAGGAAACTTCCGTATATCGCCAAAACACGTAGGCCTACACTTTGCAGAGTTCTTTGCGAGCTCGTAACGAGCACTTTCAGTGCAGTCGTGACATCAAAGTGTCTCTCGCTCGCTGTATGTTGCCAGGCAGTGGGCGGGTCACAGTCAAGTAAGTACAGTGTGTAAGCAAACAGTGGCATATTGCGATTTTAGGTGCGTTCGCAAAATTGCGAAAAGCGGGTATTACCCTCGTCATGTCTGTCTGTCTGTCGATCTATCTGTCTATCTGCTGTCTGTCTGTCTGTCAAACTATCTGTCTGTCTGTCTGTCAATCTATCTGTCTGTCTGTCTGTCTGTCTGTCAATCTATCTGTCTGTCTGTCAATCTATCTGTCTGTCTGTCTGTCAATCTATCTGTCTGTCTGTCTGTCTGTCAATCTGTCTGCCTGTCTGCTGTCTGTCTATCTGTCAATCTATCTGTCTGCTGTCTGTCTGTCAATCTGTCTATCTGCTGTCTGTCTGTCACTCTGTCTGTCTGTCACTATCTGTCTGCCTGCCTGCCTGCCTGCCTGCCTGTCTGTCTGTCAATCTGTCTGCCTGTCTGCTGTCTGTCTGTCTGTCTATCTGTCTGTCAATCTATCTATCTGTCTGTCTGCTGTCTGTCTGTCCGCATGAAACTCGGCTCCCGCTGCACGGATTTTCATGAACTTTCATGTTTGAGAATTTTTCAAATATCTGTCGGGAAAACTCAAGTATCATTAAAGTCTGACAAGAATAACGGGCACTTTACATGAAGACGTTTGTACATTTATGGTGATATCTCGCTGAGTTCTTCTTAGAGTGAGAAATGTTTCAGACAAAAGTTGTAGAGAAAACCAAACACACATTTTGTGTTCAATGTACATATGTACACGTACATATGTACATACGTAGGCAATGTCCAAACCACAGCATACCAGGGATCCACTACATAACAAATCGCCTACAAATCAACTGATCGAATTTTTACATCTTTTTAATATATATGCGTTGGTAGTTTGGTCTTGTGAAATGTTACTTTGGTATGAAACCCTCATGACGATCCCAAGAGGGATCGAAACACGTAGGATTGATTAACAAGATATGTTACAGAACACAGCATATCTGAACACAACACAGTGCATTTTGTTGGACTGAGTATTGTGTGATTTGATTATCGACAATGCACAGGCCGATCCCAGTGGCCGCGCGGTCTAAGGCGTAGGTCTGCGGCTGAGCGCTTGCTGGGATCGTGGGTTCGAATCCCACCGGGGGCATGGATGTTTGTCTTGTACAGTGCTTGTGTTGTCAGGTAGAGGTCTCTGCGACGGGCCGATCCCTCGTCTAGAGGAGTCCTACCGACTGTGGTGTGTGTCTGAGTGTGATCAAGTGAAAATAAACAACCTCGACACCTGCTGTGAACAGGTAGAAGAGGGAAGGACTGCGACGACGACACTGCACAGTATGAAGATTATAAAGAACCCCTCAACGTAACTCGCTACATCGCATGTAGCCTGAACCTCAGAGTTCTGGAAAACACTGGTGACATTTCCGAACTAAGTAATAACCACTTCCAAATGCTCTTATGCGTATATTATCATTACAACCCCCGCATTTCGCACAAAGCAATTTAGTCAATTAATTGCTGCCTACCCCCCCTTCTTGCAGCAGAAGTAGAAGTGCCCCAGCAGGAGCGCACCATAAGGTCACATGTTGCTACGTTGCCCCCCTCCAGACACAGCGAAAGGCTACCAGGACAAACAGCGGCTCGATTCCGCATCACCCCAAGCCTGTTCTTTCATTCTCATGGGGGGGGGGGGGGGGGTGTCCACTGAGGCTGTGCAGAAATGCGGGCTATAGCGGGGCACTGTCCCTCCCCCGGAGATACGTGAACAAATATGGAGAAAATGGAATTAGGATGACATGACACTACCAAAGTACTCAAAAAGAAAACCTTTCCCCTTGCCACTGTATATAGCATAAACCCCATACGGACCGCTGCAGGAGAGAATAGGAGCTTCCGGGTTGACTATACGTCGCCCAACCGCCTGGACCACTTCACGATCACTGTGTGAGGCTGAGAGTGAATAAACTTGTGCTGCCTCACACCACGTTCAGTGCACTGGCTAATCCAGCAAGTCTTAATCCATTACAGTTACTTTCTTGATGCGAACCATGCTTGCCTAATGCTGAACTTCGTTGGCCTCAGGAGCCTAACTAACTAACTAACTAACTAACTAACTAACTAACTAACTAACTAACTAACTAACTAACTAACTAACTAACTAACTAGTTAACGAACTAACTAACTCCATGGAGCAGAGGCCTTCTTGAGAAGCTAACAGTTTCTCAGCTACTCAAGAAATTCCCCGCATTTTATGGAACCCCGAGGTTCATTACCGCATTCACAACAGCCCGCCACCTGTCCCTATCCTGAGTCAGTTCAATCCAGTCCATGACCCCATCCCACTTCTTCAAAATCCATTTTAATATTATCCTCCCATCTACGCCTGGGTCTCCTAAGTGGTCGCCTTCCCTCAGGTCTCCACACCAAAATCCTGTATGCACCTCTCTTTTCTCCCATACGTGCTACATGCCCCGCCCATCTCATTCTTCTCGATTTGATTGCCCGAATAACATTTGGTGAGGAGTACAGGTCATAAAGCTCCTCGTTATGTAGTCTTCTCCACTCCCCCGTTCGGAGCCTACCGTGACCTTAAGGTCACCAAGCATTACCCGCGATTTCCCGCTTCCGCCGCGATGTTGAGGACATCTGCGCCCTTCTGGGGTATTATGCAGCGTCGAATGGTAATCCTTTACCGACGTTTCGGGACAACACATCGGGCCCATCTTCAAGGGTTCTCCTTGGACTTCTTGGCTGTTGAAGATGGGACCGATATGTTGTCCCGAAACGCCGGTAAAGGATTGCCACTCGACGCTGCGTAATACCCCAGAAGAGCATAGAGCTCATCAACAGGCAGTACTTTGACATCATGCTCTGGGCATTTAGTTACATTTGTTTCCAGACCGTTACGGAACACGTCCTTCACATCTTCATTCTTCTTCTCCATCGGGGCACGTAAAAAATATTTAAGTTGTGAGATGTTCATTTTATTCTAAGGGTGAAAATTCTATAGTCAATAGGAGGAAGGATATAACCTAATGCTTGACTTCTTTTCTTTCTTTCTTTCTTTCTTTCTTTCTTTCTTAGTCCTTCCCTCTTCTACCTACTTGTTCGCAGCAGGTGTCGAGGGTTTTTGTGATTTTTCATTTGATCACATTCAAGCACACACCACAGTCGGTAGGACTCCTCTGGACGAGTGATCAGCTGGACGCAGAGACCTCCACTTGACAACACACAGCACTCACAACAGACAAACATCCATGCCCCCGGTGGGATTCGAACGCACGATCCCAGCAAGCGCTCGGCCGCAGACCTACGCCTTAGACCGCGCGGCCACTGGGATCGGCCCTTGACTTCTTTTGCGGACTATAAATCTACAGCCAAATTCATGCTTACTTTTTTGACAGCTGTAGCATATATCGCTATTCCTTTCTTCCAGTATACCTTGACCAGTCCAACGAATTTCTTGTAAAGCTGTTACACACAAATTGTACTCTTGCACCACCTTTTCCAGATTCCTCACAGCTCCTCTTCTATGCAAGATTAGTATATTGCAGGTGCCAGTTCTTAACTCCTTAGATACGCAGGCCGTTCGCTGCCAGTTCTTTCTGATCTGTCCAAGGCTATCATCACAACCTTCCCAAAAACACTGTTCTTTTATTCGGATGAGGTCATCAGCTTCACGCTCCAACCCGCAACCTAGAGGACCAGGGTATCCCTTTTCGTCTCCGGCATCAACTCTGACACACGTACATAGCCTGCCTTGTTATCCGTGTTGCAGTCTGGTTTGTGTTGCTCTTACCGTGGCATTACATTCTTCCCGTTCTCCACTAATGACGACACCAGCTGAACGGCACAGACAGAATTGCTGCACCTCATTTTCAGTTTCTCCATCCCTCTGCTAATTAATTACTGTTGTTTCAAATGTTCTCTCCGGTAACCTGTTCCCAGAAGCCTTCATTGAGTTCTGCCTGCACATTGCGGCGTTCTGTTTGTTACATTTGTAACAATTTCCGCATGATATTACCTGTTCATAAACTGTGATTTTCGACGTTGCTCATTTTAACGACGTGTTCAAAATATTTTTTATGATTCCTGTTAGCTCCACATGTCTCCCGATGAGTTAGTCCTGACGTCTATGGCTACGCCACGCTATTAGGAATTTAATTCCTACGAATCGCACTTCGTGCCCACAAAGTTGTGTCGTCATTTGTTTACATTTTACCGGTTATAGCTGCCAATTTGTTCTGAATCACACCATCAGCTATAATCTCGATTTAAACTCAAAATTATTATTTCTCGCTCTTCAGGGATGACACAATCAGGTCTTTTGCTTGCTGTTTGCTTTCATGTAACTAGTGTCATTCAGTATTCGCGTACGATTCCATTTCTTTCAAACAGTGGCTGCCATCCCAGTAGTCCTCACACTGTGAGGGTGTTACGAATCTCTGCTCTCAGCACAAAAAGCCTGCAAGTTTGCACAGGATGTCACCGAATATTGCTCAGTTCCGCTCCAAATCCCTTTCAACAGCCCAGTTCACGAATTTTATTTGTCACTCTCATTTAAACAACATTTTCATGAGACGTGAAGTCCTCATATTACAGGCTATGAAGAATACTATCATCCGGGATGTGACGCCGTGTAGTCTGGGAGAAATTTACAGAGCTTCCTCCATGGCATCACGTCCGACAGGGCGTACTTCCCGGTAGTTGCAACTGTTCAGTATTGTCAAATATAACCCCTTCTATTTTTACAGAAATGCCTGATATTGTTGTAATACTTCTGACGGATGATTTCAATCAATCCTCAGCCTGCACTCAATTCTCACAGTGGTCCACAGTCGTAGCCATACGCATATGCTAAACCGGAGCCTTTACAGTGACTACAGTCCCGCGTGTTTCAATAGTTTGTGCCTTTCCTGCAGTTTCTATAAAATACGCTAAATTGTAAGGACTGCGATACGAAATCGTATCGCAGTCCTTCCCTCTTCTACCTACTCACAGCAGGTGTCGAGGTTGTTTGTTTTCACTTGATCACACACAGCACAGTAGGTAGCACTCCTCTGGATAAGGGATCGGCCCGTCGCAGAGACCTCTACCTGACAACACAAACACTGTACAAGAGCCAAAAAAATCCATGCCCCTGGTGGGATTCGAACCCACGATCCCGGCAAGCGCTCGGCCGCAGACCTACGCCTTAGACCGCGCGGCCACTGGGATCGGCGACTCAGATACGCACCCATTGAAATATCTGCTGCTCGAACAGGTACGATGTTTTATTTCCAGAAGATAAATTGTAATTTACATTTGCCATTCACGCGCAATTAATTTAAATGTGCATAAGTAGAAAGTACTATCGATTATATGAGGTAATGGTGAGAAAGGCGGTTGACAGACATTTGAGAACACGGATAATCCAAACCATATACAGCAGAACCCGGTTAAAACGACATCGGTTTATACGACACCTCTTCTATACCGTCAGATATTCTGTGGTACCAATTAATTCCTCACTGTTAACCGTAACATTATTCTGCTCGGTTATAAAGACATTCGTTTATAACGACACAAAATATTCAGTCCCTTTCATGACGTTATAACCGAGTTCAACTGTACTTTATTGAGCCATGAAGAAAAACGAAACCGCAATATATGTGCACAATACATACATAGCCTACGCTTACTGCTTATGTAAATATGCACCCAGGATCCCGACTGTTGTAATCGAGACTTTGCTCGACCACTCGGCGCTAAATCACATTATTTCCCCCGAGTTCTTCATCAGTCACCACTAACTTACGATCGTGTACGGACAATCCACAGTGCACTGTATATGTAAATTCCCTTACTGTGTCACATCCACAAGAGCACCGCTGCTACAGCCCGTCACAAACTGAACTGACACAGCCTTGTAAAACATCTTCAGAAGTGCAGTAATGCCGTCGTTATTGGTTCTTGTACGTATACAAAAAAGGCCTAGTAATAATGACACATCATTACGTACACGTGTATGAGTAAGGGTCAAAGGTCAAGAAGTCTAAGTCCAGACTTCTTGACCCTTGAAGATGGGAAAGATAGTGCGTCCCGAAGCGTCGGTAAAGGATTACGACTCGACGCTGCCTAATATCGCAGAAGGGTACAGATCTCAAACATTAACCCTTTAAAGACGAAGCATGTCTGTTTTATATATGACGAGCTAGTGCGTACCGCGCTGTAAACACTCTGCACTTTGGTTATAAAAACCAGTCTCTTAATGTTCTATAAGGCAAAAGTTTCTGTTTGTTCTGAGATCCGTACAAAACACATAAACGCAATGTGGGCACCACGTAGAATTTTTTAATGTTAAACCCGGTGGTACGTAAAGTTACCGCTAGGCTTTAAAAGGTTAACTGCGCACTGTCTGCTATATCATTGCTTTCATCCTCTGCGACTGAATAACAATGAAATTACTTTGCCTGCAATTCAGTTGTTCAAATGAATCTGTTCCCATTTGTTGTAAACGACTTGTAAAACTTCGAACAGACAGACCGTTGTATCGGACCCACATTTTCTGATACGAACAGCCCCCTGAGCGACAGGTAACGAAGAAATTCTCTCAAATCCGGTCTCTAGAGGAGTTTGCTCCTGCTTATAGCTGAAAACGCGCTGCACGAGACTACAGTAACTTTTATGTCTCCGTACTTTGTTATTTTTCGGTTCATAAATTGAAATTTTGCAGCTGATATGTGGCAGGGCCGTCCGCCAGAAATGGAGGCCCGGCTGCAGGTTGCCGACCCGTGCCCTACATTACTGCACAAGTGGCCTGCATTTTATTTGCTTTAGTCTTGGCTACGATGCAAAGACGTCCGGCCTGTGTGTGCTACTGTAAGATGCATCCTTATATTCTGTTCCAGCACATAACTGACTAACTAACCAACCAACCAACTAACTAACTAACCAACCAACTAACTGACTAACTAACCAACCAACCAACTAACTAACCAACCAACCAACTAACTAACTAACCAACTAACTAACCAACCAACCAACCAACCAACCAACCAACCAACCAACTAACTAACTAACTAACTAACTCCAAGGATCAGAGGCCTTCTTGAGAAGCTAACAGTTTCTCAGCTAGTCAAGAAATTCCCCGCATTTTATGGAACCCGGAGGTTCATTACCGCATTCACAACAGCCCGCCACCTGTCCCTATCCTGAGCCAGCTCAATCCAGTCCATGCCCCCCACATCCCACGTCTTGCATATCCATTTTAATATTATCCTCCCGTCTACGCCTGGGTCTCCCAAGTGGTCGCCTTCCCTCAGGTCTCCCCACCAAAATCCTGTATGCACCTCTCTTTTCCCCCATACGTGCTACATGCCCCACCCACCTCATTTTCTGTTCCAGTAACCCTATACAATTCTGGTCTTCTAACAGGCCTGTTATGGCTTTCGTTCCTGTTGCTGCTGCTGTTGTCGCAGAATATCTCAGCCACACTTCTTGCACCGTCAATACATCGTCCGGCCGGCTTTCTTTCTTCGCTTTTCGTTGTCAGACACTTCATCACACCTTCAGAACGTTGGCAGAGGCGCGCATCGTCACTGAATGCGGTGCATTTCATGACAACGCCAAAGCAGCATATACTGGATTCGCCACCTTCTCACACGTCCCTCTGCGTAAACCTTACTCTTTTCTGAATTCGATTTGCTTATAAAACTTAATACCACGCATTCGTACTTAAATGAGAAAGATATTCAACAAAAAAGTAGCAAAATTTGCCCAAATACTGGGAATTACAAACAGCACGTTCAAACCAACTTTTGTCCAGAAATCCTCAAGAACACAAGTACATAATGCACTGGCTCCCCACAGTTCTTCTATTTGGAAGCGAAATTTGGACCCCCAGGCAAATGGATAAAAAAGATTGACATCAATCGAGATAACATTTTTCAGAATAACAGCGGGATACACACTTTTTGACCACAAAATGAATGAAGAAATTTTGGAAGAGTCGAAAGTACAACCAGCTGACGAGAAACTACAAAGACAGAAATCAAACTAGCTACAACATGTAACACGAATGAACAACAACAGGGTGCCCAAAATAATGCTGAATTAGAGACCAAATGCATGAAGGCGACTTGGAAGACCTTTGAACAGACTGTTAGACGGGGCCGAAACAGGTCCATTAAGGCCTAACTCGTGACGGATGACGACATTCGTACTGACGTAAGGCGCCAGAATTGTCTTTCAGCCCATATCGGTCACTAAATACACACAGCACACTGACGCCACGCAAATATGTGCCGTAGGTCGACCGAGTCCACATGACATTCGAGCTGTTACACGGCACATTCCAGTCATTCTGGAAACCTTAGCTAGTGACAAGCGCTTTGGGCTGGTTGATGTAGCTCAACAAGGCTTGAAAGCAATAAAACAGTAGGAAGAAATGGGCGAAGCGTTGAACGCTGTCTTCCCCATCATCAATGAAACTTGCTAAGTTCTTAATTTTTAAAACTGGGTGCACGCGGTGGCGCAGACGGTTGAGGCGCTGCGCTACAAGTCAGTAGGTCGCGGGTTCGATTCCCGATGGTGTCATTGGAATTTTTCATTGACATAACCCTGCCGGCAGCAGTACGACCCTGGCATCGGCGCAGCCTCTTAACTAAAATCAGCACCGGGGGTAAAGGCGACCGATGCCTACGGCTGACCTTACCACATTCATGTGCAGATTTTCTGGAAATCTAGAAGCCTCAGCCTAGGGGCCTGCCCAGGCCTGCATACGGATAGACGTACTTTTTTTTTAATTTTAAAATTATAGCATCCTTAAACCGTTATAAGATGAACAGATTTTCAGATAAGTATACATGTATATATAACATTTATATTTTATTTAATTAATTCGTAAATATTCAAGCTCTTTGATAAAGAAATGGTCGCCATATCTGGAGAAACGTACACAATGTATGAGTGGCATGGAAATTTTATTGCAACAGCGAATTATTATTATTATTATTTTTTTTGGCACTCTAACAAGACTCGTCCATCGTCGGATTGAAATAGGTACATTATAAAAACGGCGATTCGGACACTGCCCGTATCTCCGCACTCGAGCTAAAACACGGAGAAGTCGGGCCCGTAACACAGAGCTGGGCCCTAGAGACAAGAGCAGCTTTCTCTAGTGGGCCCAGCTGGGCAGCCTCCTTCACTCATTTTACCTGGGAACGGAAACAGCGGGTCTCCGAAACATCAAGTTCTTCGAATGCATTTCATTCAGACACTTGGAGGGCCACCGTGATAATAATGGATTTACGTCATTTCTAGATCGGCATTCCTAGAAACAAGCACATGTAAGGTCACAAAGAAAAAGCAAATCTATGATTTCTTAATTTTACAAAAGTAAAATCAATTATACAAAAAGGACACAAACTCAATTGGCGGTTTCGACTGAAATACAAATTTCGATTGAAATAGAAAAGCCTTATAGAAGGGCTGCGCTATGGGTGCTGTGAACAGAATAATATTGTTTACCTAATGACTTTTTTTTTCGAAATTCAGCTTATTTCTTCTTTTGACAAACAAATGAAAATAACAGACAAACAACAACTTTTTTTTTAGCTATATGTGAATAACACAGAGGGACGTAATTTTGAAACAAACCTGTAACGATTCCTCTTTATATCGCCATGTTTTTCAAAGTATTGTACTCGAGTTAGGGGCTGGCCTGTAACAAAAAACAGTTCACTTCTGTGTATTTATTTACGAAAAGAAGTTAAAATACACGACAAGGTTTTAGTATGTATAACAAAGTTGTTAACAGACAGAAAGGCAGAACCTAATGCAACATTCCATGGCTGGTCTTGTGACAGCAAATGACTTCTTTTGAACTCCGAATTACCACAACTGATACAGCAACCAACTTACGCCCTTAATAAAACACGTTCAGAAGCAAGTATAAAACTTCTACATGTTTCGGCACAGGGGTGCCATCTTCAGGAAGTAGTTCAGAACAAGGCAGTAACAAGGCCAACAGCTAATCTGGGTACTGTGTCTCTCTTCTTAAAATTATTAGAATATTAATATTCTAAAATACACAAAGTTAACAATCATCAAATTACAATGTAAATTTAAAATTTTTAAAGTGGGCCGTTGCAGGTAGACGTTTCCACTTGCCCAGACTCTGCATGGTGCATGTATACAGACACCTGTCTCGATCTTACGTGATCCGAAGAGGACTCGTCCTGTAAGCACGCAGGGGTTTTATGCGTGCTTCTGAATATATCTTATTAAGTGCAGACGTTGGTTCATGTATTAAAATTGTAACAATACGCCCGCTGTGAATAACATACAAATTAAAATTATCACATTTGTAAGCCGAATAACATGTTTTGTGATGAAATGCAGTTCTCTGCGTCAAATATATCGTGTCAGAGAAAAGAGGGTTAAGTAAAACATTGATAAGAATAAAATAAATGCAGCCCGAAACTGTGCTTAAGAAAATGTCAAGTGAAAACCGAGTTATGTCGCATTCCACGATCAACTACTGACATAAGCACTTTGCTGCATAAACGTCTAACGTCGTTTCTTCTTAAGATTATGGTTCAGTCAGGGAGACACTAAGGCTTCTGCAAATCTTGCTGCCTCTACGTTCAAGTGAAATGAGAGATCGCTGTTCTGTTTAAAGACAATGCCAACTGCTAAGATTGTAGGGCGTCGGCGATAAATAAATGACAAAGACGCAGTATGGAGCAATGGTGAAACTTTGGTGACAGAGGAAAATCGAAGAACTTGGAGAAAATCCTGCCCCATTGCCTTCCTCCAAAACACTGCTATCTACCAGACCCCACGGCGTCAAATTCCAGAAAAATATCACAGTCACCGCCCTACGAGCACAAAATCTCACAGCTGTTGTTTCTTGTTCACTTCGATGGTAATGTTTAGCGAAGTATTACAGTAGAGGTTGGCGAGACGTGAGTCGTTGCTCGGGGTACACGTGTCTCGTTTGGAATGGCTTTAGGCACTGGGAAAAAACTTTTTAAAAAGTTCTCTAATAACGCAAGACGGCATCTAGGGGCGTCTATCCCATCCCTGATTTGCAGTCCTGATATAACTTAAGAGCAAACAACAAGTCTCGCAACTCTGCGCTGCAGATCCGGGAAACATTCCCACTGTGTTCAGACACCTGACTACTGCCAGGCTGACCCTGACAGTGCCACTGGGGAACAACTATTGACCAAGGCCTTATCTACAGCAGATTATATCAGCCCTCCTGTCGACAAAAGATAAAGGCCAGTAATTATCAACAAAAACTTGTCGCGGGCACCAGTCGGTTTCATGTTGTTACTGTAGTGTTTTTTCACAGCCAAATTTCAGGGGGTTCTTGTATCAAATCCGGAGTCGGCCATCCTGATCGAGCTTTTCCGTAACATTACTTGAAATCACCCATAAAAGTCGCCGCGCATTTCTGAAGTAAGCGCCACACCCATTTAATTTAAAACACCTCACATCGATTTACCATTAGTCGGCGATCATTACAAGAAAATTCGTATGGAATACAGGTCAATATTTTTTAGGTATGTAAAAAAGGTAAAAGCAATCCCATTACAGGCCTGGACAGGACCTGAGGGTTCCAGCAGGTTGAGGCTCCCAGATTTCTAGACAATCGGCACATGAAGGTGGTAAGGTTGTCGCCCTACGCACCGGCCGCCTTTACCCTCCAGGAAATATTCCTGGTACTCATTGCTGTTAGAGGCTGAGTCGACCCCAGGGCCATAGTGCGGCCAGAAGGATTATGTCAATGAAAAATCCCAATCGAACCCGCGACCTTCCGGTTCGTAGCGCAGTGTCCCAACCAACTGCGCCACCGCGGCCCGTCCTTTAAGTGTGTACCCAGAAAATAATGTATTTATTAACTTTTTTGAAGTCTTAAATTCATTTAAATAACGTATAAACAAAATCGCCAACAATGCACCTTTTATTAACAACCATTATGTCCGGACACATGTTTCGGCGTCTAATGTCGCCACCATCAGAGGACACTCACTGTGAAGAACGCTGGACGTCCATACAGTTTATAACAGACGTCCTGTTGCTAGGCAGTTCACACTGACACT
The DNA here is from genome assembly GCA_013340265.1 of Coptotermes formosanus. NCBI lineage: Eukaryota > Metazoa > Arthropoda > Insecta > Blattodea > Rhinotermitidae > Coptotermes > Coptotermes formosanus. Next base: position 18,182 of record BLKM01000765.1, on the reverse strand, counting down.
TCCAGGAGCGCCGGTTCCAATAGCAGCACACATATAAAGAACACATCACTCACACTGGATCAAACGTTTATGGTACATAAAACTCATTCAAATAACATTTAAAAACCTGGCCCCTACCTCAAAGAGAACTCAGCCCGCCATCATTACAAAGACAAAAGATTAATGCTCTTTAACGTAATAATCGCTGTTTATTGTAAGAATCATACGGAAATCATAAATACACTGAGTGAGCAAAACGCAGCGTTTATTAATATTAAAGCTGATGGTACATTGACTGCTGCGTTTAAAATGGGAAAAGAAAACGTACAGAAGAGGTTGGCGTAGCGGAAACGTTGCATATGCACGGGTATTGTCTTGCAGTCGCAGCAGCTCTCCTTCAAGTGCAGCCACTTTTCGGAGCAGTTAAATGAGTCGTTAGAAGCGAAAGCACATACAAGCACCGAGAGGGGGATGGCATACTGTCTGGCCAGGTCGTAACACACCTCAACGGTAGCGATGCAGGAGTACGGCACCTGACGCGACTCTGCAGGACGCTAACGAGGGTCTACGACAGTGCTTTTCAAACCCTCTCCCACAATGAAATACTTCTCCGAACCCCACCCCTGTTTTTGAGTTCGCAATAGGGGAAAAGTGAAAAGGGGGGGGGGGGGATTTAGACCTAGGGATTTTTTTCTTGTAAAAGTAAAGCACACCCTGTACAGGCCCGGACAGGCCCTGAGGGTTCCAGGAGGTTCAGGCTCCCAGATTTCTAGACAATCGGCACATGAAGGTGGTAAGGTAGTCAGCCCTACGCATCGGCCGCCTTTATCCCCCAGGAAATATTCCCGGTACTCAGCTTAAGAAATAAAGGATTGATAAAGGTTAAGGGTAATTTAATAACATATATATGGGGCGTTTATAAAAAGAGTCTGTGCTTTCTCTTTTGCATATGCTTATTTTCATCCCTCAGTACCGTGTAATATGTAATTCTTATCCAAATGTGATACATATTTTTGAAAATTAGTCCATCATACACCTGCACTCATCACCAAATATTATTCGGGTAATCAAATCGAGAAGAATGAGATAGGCGAGGCATGTAGCACGTATGGGGGAAAAGATAGGTGCACACAGGATTTTGATGGGGAGACCTGAGGGAAGGCGATCACTTGGGAGACCCAGGCATAGATGGGAGGATAATATGAAAATGGATCTTCAAGACGTGGGATGGGGGCATGGACTGGATTGAGCTGGCTCAGGATAGAGACAGGTGGCGGGCTCTTGTGAATGCGGTAATGAACCTCCGGGTTCCATAAAATGCAGGGAATTTCTTGACTAGCTGAGAAACTGTTAGCTTCTCAAGAAGACCTCTGCTCCATGGAGTTAGTCCACCATACACGCTTCTGTCTAACTTTTTTTTGTCTCGCAGGGCAATACTACGCCAGACCACAGCAATTATCACCTTACATTACCTTGTATTTAAGATGTGTACACCCTGTGAATTTTTTTAATCACTCCAGAATTTCTACAGCTTCAAGTGTTTACGTAAGTAAAATGGAAAGACAAGTTTCTTTACTCACCCGCTGCGTTGTCTGGGTGTAAGGCCATGTGCTGTGATTGGACAGCATCACCTCTCTCCGAACACAACACAATCACCTGTCAACAACGACCGAAGTTAGTCTACTTAATTATTTCGACGAACAAGTCTCGACAACAGTTCCCACACTAACAAGGCATCGCCATATTCCACACGAAACAAACTTCCCTAACTTTGTGCTGTTCACATGACCGCGATAGCAGGCAACGCGTTTCCGCCGCACAATGGAACAAAGACCGGTAACAGACACCTTCTGACGACAATGCCCAGTGCCTCTGTCCGACATACATATACAATGAAACCCGGTTATAATGACATGGGTTTATACGACACCCCGTCTATAGCGCCAGATGTTCTGTGGTAAAAATTAATTTCTCGCTGTTTAAGCCTTTAAAGACAAAGCGTATCTGTTTTATATAAGGACTGAGTGCGTACCGCGCTGTAAACACTCTCCACTTCGGTTATAAAAACCAGTCTCTTAATGTTTTATAAGGCAAAAGTTGCTGTTTGTTCTGAGATCCGTACAGAACACATAAACGCAATGTGGGCACAACGTAGAATTTTTTAATGTTAAACCTGGAGGTACGTAAAGTTACCGCTAGGCTTTAAGAGGTTAAACATTATACTCCTCTGTAGTAGCAACACTCGTCTATAACGACACATACAATTCAGTCCCTTTCATGACGTTATAACGGAGTCAGACTGTATACGCGCTTGATACTCCATTTATCACAGCTGCATATTGTCTTAGTACTGTCAGATGAAACACAGACCATATATTATTATATTATATTATATATTTATTATATTATATTATACATTTAGACGCAATAGTCATGCGGTCAACAAATTCTTCGTATTTTATCCCCCCCCCCCCGTCATTGAAAGAACAGAAGATTGCTTGGGTCTCAGAACAGGTCACGACGCCTTGAAGTAAAGAAAAAGGTCTGTCCCAGCCGGTAATCGAAGTACGGCCCCTCAGTTGTTCACCTCGTAGCCTAAACACTACACAGACTACGTTATCGCCGTTCCCCACCGTCGTTTGCATGAATACTTACAGCTAATTAGCTCTTTGAAGTTTTAAATTCGCCTAACAATATCTGGCGATCTCAGTGGCGGCGCGGTCTGCTGCTGTCCGCTTGCTGGGAGTCTGGGTTCGAATTATGCCGGGGGCATAAATGTCTGTCTCTTGTGAGTGTTGTGTGTTGTCAGGTAGAGGTCTCCGCGTTGGGCCGATCCCTCGACCAGAGGAGTCCTACCGAGTGTCGTGTGTCTGAGTGTGAACGTGAAGCCTCAAAAATGAGGAGGCCCTGACCCACTAGGGGCTGTTGCGCCATGAAAAGAAATTTAAATATTCCCTTCCTACCTCACAGTAAACACACAGGTTCTGCATTATAAAGATAAACTGGTTAATCCTGTTACAGAAATAATCACATATTCTGAGGAACCGCATCAGTCACATTTTGTGAGCAAAATTCGGGTTTTTATAATTGAAGCAACTGGTGCGTACAGTGACCACTGTGCTGTACAGGGTTAAACGATTAAAATACGGACTGGGCTTAACTAAAGGCATAGATTAATTGTATAAATTTATTGTAGCATGCACTTTTTAGAGTCCAGTGGTAACTATATGTACCGCCTCCTATGACACTCAAAAACTCTACAGAGTACCAAAATGGTCTATTTACGTCTTCGGTGCGTCTCTCAAAATAAATAGCGACAATCTCCAAAAAAGGTCACTAACAGGTTCTTCTTTATAACGGACACGTAGTGTGTTCGTTGTTGGGTAGGAAATAGGACTTGCAGTACCGGTCAAAATCGCAATACCGGTATTACGGTACTTTAAATTTATGAAACCGGAATACCGGTATCAATACCGGTATTCCAAAAAAACAAACATTTTTCTCAATAAATTTTGATGACTATTATGTGCATTGACGTAAGGAAGAAAACGAATGGTTAGGTCAATTCGAGTTTTAACCTTTTAAAGCCTAGCGGTAACTTTACGTACCACCAGGTTTAACATTAAAAAATTCTACGTGGTGCCCACATTGCGTTTATGTGTTTTGTACGGATCTCAGAACAAACAGCAACTTTTGCCTTATAAAACATTAAGAGACTGGTTTTTATAACCGAAGTGGAGAGTGTTTACAGCGCGGTACTCACTGAGTCCGTATATAAAACAGATACGCTTCGTCTTTAAAGGGTTAAATCAAACTGTTATTACAATAATAAATATTCTGACAAAAGTTATTAAAAATACAGTTATTCTAAAACCAAAAAATATATACATATTGATAATGCAAATTTTAGTTATGTTTCAGCATCCACACTGCCTATCCGAATGAAGCGGGCTTTTAAGAAACATAAGCAATCAACAGTGTTACACATAAACTGGATCTAATTTTTGTACATATTTATTCATTAACATGCAATATTGACTTTGCCTCCTGTGCGCAATAAAGCGCCTACTAAAGCAGACCAGAGTTTCATGACGTGTTCAGGTTTCCCTTACATACGTATTGTGTATTACAATCCATCGGCTGCAGATTCAACACTTTAATGACTTATTATTATCGATTTTATAGACTTTACGTGAATAAATCATAAGCAATTATTTTTAAATTAGTACCGAAAGCCGGTTATTTTGTACCAATACCGGTATTTGAATACCGGAAAAATATGACCGGGATCCCGGGATCCCGGGATCCCGGTATTGTAAGCCCTACTAGGGAAGGAAGTTTCGTACATGCTACGGACGTGCATAACTTAATGCACTTCGACGTAAAAAACGTTAAAAATTTAAGTGATATTTCAAATAATCACGCATCGTGTCGACAAAGGTTTTAAGACACAAATCACGAAACGTCGAATTCATGGCAACAACCTTAAAGCATGGAAGGAAACATTGGGATAAAACACCTGTCAATTTAGCGCTTATCAATAACGAGGTGCATCGTTTAACAGTTTCCCATTGCCGCATATTTCAGAGTAATGCAGTGGAGAATAACTAAAGCACAGGACACAACGATTGCAGAGAGGAATGGCATGAAATAAGAATCAATTTTATAAGGGCAATGAAAACTCTGACACGTGTCTATGCGGCTGCCCGTCAGACATCGATTTCAGCAATAACTCTCCTGTGCAGAAAGAGAGGAACAAATGACTCGGTAGTGTTTCTACACGGTGTATAAAATGAATTTCGTGCACTCCCACCTTACCGTCTCCTGCTAACCCTTTAAAGACGAAGCGTATCTGTTTTATATAAGGCCTCAGTCCGTACCGCGCTGTAAACACTCTCCACTTCGGTTATAAAAACCAATCTCTTAATGTTTTATAAGGCAAAAGTTGCTGTTTGTTCTGAGATCCGTACAAAACACATAAACGCAATGTGGGCACCACGTAGAATTTTTTAATGTTAAACCTGGCGGTACGTAAAGTTACCGCTAGGCTTTAAGAGGTTAAAGACGAAGCGCATCTGTTTTATATAAGGACTCAGTGCGTACCGCGCTGTAAACACTCTCCACTTCGGTTATAAAAACCA
>BLKM01000764.1:1311636-1498111 GCA_013340265.1 Coptotermes formosanus | reverse complement strand
AAGATGGGACGGATAGGTTGTACCGAAACGTCGGTACAGAACTACCACTCTACGCTGCGTAATATCGCAGAAGAGGGAAAGTCTGACTAAAGCGACGTTCCACGCAGCAACCGTACTGCTGACAGTATAGCGCTTGAGGGACCGCTATCCTCTCAGAAGACTGTGTCCGATAACTTTAGCACAATTACCACTTAAGGGTTTAGAAAGGCATTTTGCCATTAACGTTTTAAAGCGTAGCGGTAACTTTACATACCAATAGGTTTAACATTAAAAAATTCTACGTGGTGCCCACATTGCGTTTATGTGTTTTGTACGGATCTCAGAACAAACAGCAACTTTTGCCTTATAAAACATTAAGAGACTGGTTTTTATAACCGAAGTGGAGAGTGTTTACAGCGCGGTACGCACTGAGTCCTTATATAAAACAGATATGCTTCGTCTTTAAAGGGTTAAAGCAGGACCAAAGTACATCTATTTTCCTTACAATTACGGTTAGTTGGCTTGAACACTCTTCGTGCCATACAGCAGGTAAACTTATAAAACTGATAAATCCTTTCCACGGTCTGAGTTTTGAACTGCGGGCGCCGTACGGTTTCAATCATGGAGACGGAGTCGGTCTCTGAAACGTCGATTTACCCGAACCACTTGCACGGTTGTCCGTATTTGATTGTAGACACCAAATGCAACTTGTCGTTTGTCTACGATTTGATTGTAGACACCACATGCAAGCTGCCGTTTCTCTGCGGTTTAGTTGTAGACACCAAATGCAAGTTGCCGTTTGTCTACGATTTGATTGCAGACACCAAAATGCAAGCTGCCCTTTGTCTACGAATTGATTGTAGACACCAAATGCAAGCTGCCGTTTGTCTACGATTTGATTGCAGACACCAAATGCAAGCTGCCGTTTGTCTACGATTTGATTGTAGACACCAAATGCAAGCTGCCGTTTGCCTAAGGTTTGATTGTAGACACCAAATGCAAGTTGCCGTTTGTCTACGATTTGATTGCAGACACCAAAATGCAAGCTGCCCTTTGTCTACGAATTGATTGTAGAGACCAAATGCAAGCTGCCGTTTGTCTACGATTTGATTGTAGACCCCAAATGCAAGCTGCCGTTTGCCTAAGGTTTGATTGCAGACACCACATGCAAGTTGCCTTTTGCCTAAGGTTTGATTGTAGACACCAAATGCAAGCTGCCGTTTGCCTAAGGTTTGATTGCAGACACCAAATGCAAGTTGCCTTTTGCCTAAGGTTTGATTGTAGACACCAAATGCAAGCTGCCGTTTGCCTAAGGTTTGATTGTAGACACCAAATGCAAGTTGCCGTTTGTCTACGATTTGATTGTGGACACCAAATGCAAGTTGCCTTTTGCCTAAGGTTTGATTGTAGACACCAAATGCAAGCTGCCCTTTGTCTACGATTTGATTGTAGACACCAAATGCAAGCTGCCGTTTGCCTAAGGTTTCATTGTAGGCACCAAATGCAAGCTGCCGTTTGCCTAAGGTTTGATTGTAGGCACCAAATGCAAGTTGCCGTTTGCCTAAGGTTTGGTTGTAGACACCAAATGCAAGCTGCCGTTTGTCTAAGGTTTGATTGTAGACACCAAATGCAAGTTGCCGTTTGCCTAAGGTTTGATTGTAGACACCAAATGCAAGTTGCCGTTTGCCTAAGGTTTGATTGTAGACACCAAATGCAAGCTGCCTTTTGCCTAAGGTTTGATTGTAGACACCAAATGCAAGCTGTCGTTTGCCTAAGGTTTGATTGTAGACACCAAATGCAAGCTGCCTTTTGCCTAAGGTTTGATTGTAGACACCAAATGCAAGCTGCCGTTTGCCTAAGGTTTGATTGCAGACACCAAATGCAAGCTGCCGTTTGCCTAAGGTTTGATTGTAGACACCAAATGCAAGCTGCCGTTTATCAAGCAGCTCGTTGTGAAACTACGTTTTTTCAAACGGAGTTACGTAGTTTGTGGTCTTATGAGAGAAACGGCGAACATAACGAGGGTGACCTGTGACCGGCAGCAGAAGGTTATCTGGTACCGGTGTCAGCAAGACGCACTGCCCGTCCGTGTTAGTTACGGAGCCCTAGCAGGTATGCGTCTCGCCGCGGGCATGCAATCTAGCGTTATGTGTTTCCGTGTCACTGGCATGCCAAGATGGCTTCTTAATCTGTTAGCGAAACTCAGTATGCCACCTCACCTCGTAAGGAAGGAGAATGACCTCCGAGTGTTAGAAAGGGGACTTACCAGAACTAGGCCTAACTCCAAAGAGCATAGTCCTTCAGAAACTAATAGTCTCTCAGCTACCGAAGAAATTCGTAACATTTTACGGAACCCAAAAGTTCATTACCGCGTTCATGACAGTCCGCCACGTCTCTCTATCCTGAGCCAGATGAATCCAGTCCCCGCTCTACCATCCTATTTCTTTCAGAAATATATTGATATTATCCACCCAACCACGCCTAGGATTTCCTAGTGTCTCTTTCCTTCCAGCTTCCCCATCAAACCCTATGCGCATTTCCATTCTTCCCATACGTGCTACATGCCGCGCCCATCTCATCCTTCGTCTGATCACCCTAATAATGTGTGGTGTGGAGTACAAGTCAGGAAGCTTCTCATTATACAATTTTCTCCAGTCTCCTGTTAGTGCGGGCAGGGGTAGCTCAGTCGGTATAGCGACTCGCTACGGGCTGGACGGTCCGCGGATCGAATTCCGGTAGGGGGCGAAATTTTCCGCACCTGTCCAGACCTGCCCTGGGGCCCACCCACCTTCCTATAGAATGGGTACCGGCTCATTCCAGGGGGTAAAGCGGCCCGGGGCGTGGCATTAACCCTTTAAAGACGAAGCGTATCTGTTTTATATAAGGACTCAGTGCGTACCGCGCTGTAAACACTCTCCACTTCGGCTATAAAATCCAATCTCTTAATGTTTTATAAGGCAAAAGTTGCTGTTTGTTCTGAGATCCTTACAAAACACATAAACGCAATGTGGGCACCACGTAGAGTTTTTTAATGTTAAACCTGCTGGTATGTAAAGTTACCGCTTGGCTTTAAAAGGTTAACCAGCCATGCCACCTAGAAAATGTACTAAATTTAAATTACAAGTTTCCATTCTTGTTTGCTGTAAAGGTGGCAATGCAGTAATGACGAGCTGTGAATACAAAGAGCGGCATGCTCCCGTCCACATGGCATCTTATTACACTTCTCATACGTACTTACTGTCTGTACGAACTCGAACTGTATATATCTAGCACTGAATACTGCAGGGTAAAGGTAAAGGTAAAGGTAAAGGTAAAGGTAAAGCTCTCCCAGTGCAGGCCATGACGGCATATAGAGGGAGCAGAGGTATAACTCTGCTCATTATTAACCTCGGTACTAGACACAGCTTCAAGCCCCTGGCTGTTTTAGTCTCGGGGAAAGAAACCACCAATACACACTGAATAGGAGGCTACGTGGGCTCCTCAACGGGGTTGGTAGTTTGGGAGAAAGAAAAATCTCTTGCTGTCACCGCGATTCAAACCCCCGGTCGTCCAACCCGTAGCTTGCCTTACTACTATACCGAAAACGCCACCCCGGCCTCTCGAACATTTTCCGGACGCCGGAATAAAGTATTTACCGTGGTAGAACAAAACCTATAGCTGTGAAAAAAAATCTCTTTGCCCGTATCCCGGATGATAAGGTAACGAACATGGATCATTGGTTTAATGATACTGACAGGGGAAAACCTAAGCACTCGGCGAAAAATCCTGTCCGAGTGCCACCTGGTTCACTGCAAATCCCACACGGACTGCTCTGGAAGTACACCCGGTACTCCGGTCTGAAAACCAAGATCAGGTTACAGAATTTGTCAATACGAGTTCGAGGTGTATCATATGTCGCTCATGTTGTAAGAACCCATATCACGAAGAACGAGGCAGTGATGGCGGTAAAGCAAGACAACACAAAACTTCATTGGATGATGAAATTATATTCATATAAGCAAAGAAAATCGGACGTGATGAGTGGTCAGTCATAAGAAGAGATGATCACCGGCGAATTCAGTACTTCCCAGTATCCTTGTTTGTTCTTCAACTTTCAAATGACTATTCACACACGAGAACAAAATTAGTGGTTAGGTATACATAACAGATAACTGGCTTTCCTTGTAGCATTTATCGCTTGATATTCACCATGGATACCAAACCTGTAGCCTGTAGAGATTTTATACGAACTCGGATAGGTTGCAATGAGAACTGAGAAGAAAAACACTTCGTTATTGAAAGATATCGTTTCTTTATCGCTGACAACATAAAATACTGAACAGTTGTTCAAAAACCCATTAACCCTTCAAAGACGAAGCGTATCTGTTTTATATAGGACTCAGTGCGTACCGCGCTGTAAACACTCTCCACTTCGGTTATAAAACCAGTCTCTTAATGTTTTATAAGGCAAAAGTTGCTGTTTGTTCTGAGATCCGTACAAAACACATAAACGCAATGTGGGCACCACGTAGAATTTTTTAATGTTAAACCTGGTCGTACGTAAAGTTACCGCTTGGCTTTAAAAGGTTAATAGAAGACAGGACACAGAAAGCTAGCCACACAGACAGACAGACAGACAGGTGCGCTCTCAAGGACCTCATACCACAAACTCTTTACTTTTACAAAGACATAGCTATGATAGTGGGGGCCGCGATAGCTCAGTTTGTATAGCGACTCGCTGCGGGCTGGACGGTCCGGGGATCGAATCCCGGTGGGGGCGAGATTTTCCGCAGCCGTCCAGACCGGCCCTGGGGCCCACCCAGCCTCCTGTACAATGGGTACCGGGTCTCTTTCCCGAGGGTAAAGCGGCCGGGGCGTGGGGCTAGCCACCCCATCCCCTCCTCGTACCGAGGCTCACGAACGGGTAGAGCTATACCTCTACTCCCCCTCTTGGGCCCTCAGGGCCTGTTATAGGGTGGACCTTGACCTTTACCTCATAGCTGTGATGGCTACGTAGGTATAGTGACTGGGATACAGGGCTGGGGAATCCGGGGTTCGAATACTGGCAGGAGGCACGAAATTTTTCTCTTCTCCAAATCGTCCAGACCGGCTATAGGGCCCACCCAGCCTCCTATTGAATAGGTAACGGGGCCCTTTCTCGCGGAGTAAAGTAGCCGGTGACGTGATGAGGTCAAAACATGTTGGGCTGAATATGTGTAAAATAATAATAGTAACTGAACTCCATTATTAACAGAAGAAAAATACTCATGTCATTCCGGTCACTATGAAGGTTTGCGGGGATTCTAGCTCGTAACAACATTAAGACTAGTACAATGTAGTCGCTGCCCCTGTTTGTCATAATTATACAAGTACCTTACACGAAAAGGTGCAGTCTGTAGACTACTATCAAGAGGAACGCGATACTGAGACGTTACGATGCACCTGCACTTCGAGTGAGACGATAGGCCGTGACAACTCGAATCGATAATTGCATCTACCCACAAACACGTCTGTAAAATGACGCACGATGATGTACCAAAAACAAGTTAATAAATGCTTTAATAAGTAGTCTTCAAAATACCATAATTTCATTTTATGATGACACACTCATGTGTGAAGCGTGAGATTTCACAGACCACCCAAAATCACAAAACCTCGAACTCGGTTCCTTTCGAGTCTAAAAACAGTAAATTCTAATGGCGGTCAGGCGGGAACAGCGATGGAATCCGGAATCCCGGTGGGCACTCTCCTAATTACTCCCCCATCTACCCACTGTGGGTCAGTAGTGTTCACAATGTTAACAAATGTCATGAACATATGCGAACACGTAAAAACAAGGCAAAAACGAAGAAAATGGGAAAAACATTTCAACTCCAAACATAACCTAATGGCGAGAAAACAAATGCCGATTCAAAACTTACCCTAATTATGGCGAAATTGTCCTTCATGTTTTTCGTATCATCTTTATTCTTCGTCGGTGTCGTCTTGTCGGTCGCATTCATCGTTGGCACATCGTTAATGTTTTACTTCAACTCATCGCAAAGTTTCGTGTATAGAAAACACACTACAAAAATCACGCACTTCACACTAAATACACATACACAACACACAATCACGGCACGAATCAAAGAAACACCTATCTCACTCCCCTATAGTGTGTCCTCGTGCCCAGAACAGGTACGGCCTCAAGCAAGAAATAAACAAAACAACACGACGCTTCCGAGTTCTACCTTTCACCAACAGAGGCGGCTACTGCTGCTCATGCGCAATACGTTCCCAGTAACATGCGCACAGCACCTGCGATGCTTGGATTCGTTGTATATCGCATGGCGGCGGGGCCGTGGGGTTGAAGTGGAATACCGTTGTGGTTGCATTATTTCTAACTGTATATATCGAGAGGCAAATACCAGATTTTCGGGTGGTAAACAGATGATGCCCAATTGCAATGCTATAACTTTACCGTACCTTTGTCTCGTTTCCTTAAGCTCAAAGGAAACTTATGGGATACCCACACATTTCAGAGTAGCTAATTTCCATCACACAGGCCCACATGATTCTTTTATTGTTGATATTTTAAACATACTCCAGTGCAAGTAATTAATCTTTACAGAATGCATACCGATGTGAGTATATTGCAAAACAAACACAGTTACATGCCATCCTCACAACTTTTTAATTTAAAAAATATGTTAAAAATTTATTACAATAGGCTACATGTTGTGGTTGAAACATGTAACCTATTTTAATTAATTTTTAACATATTCTTCAAATTAAAAAGGTGTGAGGATGGCATTTGACCGTGTTTGTTTTGCAAGTAATTAACTCTGTCATATGGAACATATATTATGTACACACTCCGTCAGTGGTGTAGTCCGTAAAAATTTGCTGGCCACTCCAAACATTTCGGTTACTATACCAGTTACCATAATATAAGCCACTGTGCTGCAAAATTAGTTACTTTGTCTGACAATGACACGCCCAGAATCTCCAAGTCTTTGATGCGTGTGGTACTCATAACATTAAACATAATGCCAACATACTCTTTGCAAGAACATTGCCCTGCACATCGGGTAGCAAGCTTCTCTTGAAATGTCGTGATGTGTTTATCCATCTCCATTGTGTCATATCCCTGAAGAGTTGAACCTTCAAGTCAGTACAATTTATTTGTAATCTTCTGTACAAATATGATAAACCATACCTCCAATGTTGCAATGGTGGAACTGTGCAACTTGATATCTAAGCAAAACTGTCAGAAGCTTTCAACAGGAAATTATCTACACTGTCGGATAATTATAGCAAGTCTTCTGCTTCACCATTTTATATTCAGAACTAACATCTCTGTTAAAGAATAATCTCGAGATGTAAAATCAAAATCTTGCTTCCACTTTGCCATCAGGCATTCAGCACTCCCCTGTAGAATAAAATTTCAATGTCAGGTGGTACCACACAAGCCGAACCGTGCCGTACAGAAGGCCAACTGACATGCCTGGAGGACTGCTCATGACTCTACTGTGGGTGTTTGTGACCAGCAGAGGGTTCCCATGGAGTGAGCAGATGATCTGACAAATTGCTTGCATTAGGAAAATTTAAAGCTGGCTCAGGATAGAGACAGGTGGTAATGTGGTAATGAACCTTCAGGTTTCATAAAATGCAGGGAATTTCTTGACCAGCTGAGAAACTGTCAGCTTCTCAAGAAGGCCTCTGCTCCATGGAGTTAGGTAGGAAAATTTGTAGATTTTCATATGTCAGGTTCTGGTGTTCAGGAGAATACTGATGATGTCAGTAAACTGTATGTTAAGTGGGTGATTGGTTACTTAGTTCTCAATTTCACTTCAAAAACTTGTTTTCATTACATTGCTGATGTAAATAAACAATATTTTGTAAGTTCTCTGCTATTGTGTCAATCAGTACCTAGGTACATTGTTCAGACATTGACAAATGTTCTTTTCCCTTCCTAATCCCACGTCCCCCAGAACGGTTCAAACCAGTAGCTTTGGCACGGAACTAGATGAGTATAATAGTGTTAAGAATAAATGGGTAGTTGTAGCTGTACCAGTGCTGTCCACGGCTCACATTCCAGATTCCGGCTTGGCAAAGATGCCCAGAACTCTGGGAAGATTGTACAGGGTGTAAAAACTATACCAGTGGGCTGAGGATCCTTGGTGTGAGGGCCAAGCAATGACGGTATAGCAAGACATCAAAGGTGTTGAGGTATAAAACAAAACAATGGAGTAAATGAGTTTTGTTCAATCTTGACTTCCTTCAATTTGGGCAAAACAAACAATGAAAAATACCAGACTTTCCTGTTTGATTGGTATATTGTGTTCAATTTGTCACTACCTACAGTTCATCATTGTAGGGTCATATTTCTTCACTGACCTTTTGTCACAGATCAGTGTAGAATTAATCATAATACCAATAAAACCGCCTCTTCAGATTCCACGGCAGATCATTTCAGTTCCACAAATCTGTCAACCGTTCAGTTTCTGTTATGTGTAACCTTACCGAAGTGACGTTTTAGATACAACAGCTGAACCTTGCTTTCAAGTTGTGCCAATTCCTGAACAGCTGGTGCCATTTGTGCCACATGGTTTTCATAGTTTGAACCTTGAACACATAAACATTTTTAGAACTTAGCATTATAATTCTGTACTCACAGCACTACATAAAAAACACTTAATTAACACATACAGTATGCATTTAACATGCTACGGCCATATTCCAGAACAAAACACAATAAAATTTCTATGGCTACAAAAACACTAATCACCAACAAATGCACAAAGAGAGTTTTATCATCAATTGTAACATACTCCTACATGTTTCGACCCTGCTGGGTCATCTTCAGGGAGAACTTTTTGTTATCGTTACACTAAGATTGCACTTTATAGTTTGCACTTTTTGGAGGTGTGAACTCTCTGGGACCACAGAGAGTTCACACCTCCAAAAACAACGCAGTACACAGCCAACAGCACATTCTTCTCACTCAACTATAAAGTGCAACCTTAGTGTAACGATAACAAAACGTTCTCCCTGAAGATGACCCAGCAGGGTCGAAACATGTAGGAGTGTTACAATTGATGATAAAACTCTCTTTGTGCATTTGTTGATGATTAGTGTTTTTGTATAACATAGTGCATGGACATGGAACACATTAAATTCTATGGCTACATTCAGCACTACATACTGTAACAACTGATATGAATGTTCCCAAAATTGTAACAAACTTCTAAAACTGTTTAGGCTCCAACTTGGGTGTGGGGGATAGGAAACCAACCTGTCTGTTGGCGCTTCTGCCCGTAAATCACTTTCCCATCAAATTCATCCATTGGTACTTTAATATCAGGTTCCACCTGCTGGATTGTAACATTCAAATGGTCCTCTATTTCGGCCAGAAACTACAAAAACAAACATCAAAGATTAAGTACAGAGTATTGACCTAACACACAAGTCAACTGCTGTGCCAATAAAAGGGGTACAGAAATCAACAACATATGCAGATACTTTACCCTAGGTTCATCATACCAGATGGCGCATCCACCTTCATCTGTGAGCCTGGTGTTCCAACAGTTACGGCCCCTAGACGAACACCATTCTCCATGGTACCAGACTTTTTCTGGAACACTGGAGACCAGTGAAACAGCCAGACCCATCCTTTCTGCTCGCCCAACACGACCAATTCGATGAACGTAATTTGACTTCTCATCAGGTAAAGTTATGTTGATCACTAGAATGCAGAGCAAAAAATAATGCAATGCAATTCACACAGATATACAGCCTCCACCTCCTTCCAACCCACCCAACAGACTCCGTGGTGTATACCTCAGAGGTCTTCATGAAGCCTGTTCTTTCACTGCAGACATAAAAATGCCCAAAAATAATTGTTCGTACCTTTCACTGACTGCAAAAGTGTCTGTGTCCAGTGTTCGGCACATAACGTAATTACCCAAATGAAATGGGAACCCCTCCCACCAAGTCATCACATGAAAAACACGGGGTTACCTTACAAGTGAGGCTCTTCTTCTTCTAATATGGTACTTCAGCCCATTTTTGGGCCATGGCCTCCCTGTTGCCAGAGTTTTGAGACAATGAAGTAGTTAAGAGGTGAAGATGTCAGGCACAAACCCAACCTCCCAAACTGGAGTGCCAGGTTCTCTCCCTTCATCTAGCACCTCACTCTAAACCTGCCTGCCATGGTGGCCCTGTGAGCAGCCAGGCTGCCACTGGCATACTTTCAAGTTTACTGGTGCACACAAGCTCCCTCACCTGGCTAAATATGCCTTCAACAAGGTAAGAGACACATGTGTAGGAGTATAATCGAGCATAAAGTTAAACATATTCTCTATAGATACTTTCCTGAAAACTGAAGACTATAAAGGAAAGTCATCTTACTGCATATTTGGGTAAATACAGTAGTTCCTGTTTCTATGGCCAGTTACACTGTGCAAGGACATTTACTATACTTACTAAATGGAAGACCTGTAATATCCAGCCCTCTAGCAGCCACATCTGTGCAGATTAGAAATTTGGCTTCTTGGTTCTTGAACATTTCAAGATTAGCTTTGCGCTCAGGTGGTTTGCGATCTCCATGAAGACAAACGCAGGAGTATTGGTTGTTGCGACTATGAGCACCTCCACCTTAAACGAAACTGTTACGCTTACGAGGCATGGGTCAAAGTGACTTCATTTGTACTGAGAAATGGTTCATTACCGACAGAACAGGACTCACCAAAAATGGAAGCAAAAATATTTGAATACTTCTGAATTACAATTTGAAGTACATAGTAGTTTTGAATACCTTGAAACAATTTCAAAGCGACAGTCAAGTGCGAACTATTTTTTTTTATTCCAGATTTTTTTAATGACAACTCCAACTGATACGAGTACACAGCACGAAATATTAGGAATGGTGAATGGTGAAGCAAACAGGAGCTGGCACTAGGTTGAGATGTGAAACGCAGACCTTCCAAATATAATGCAGCAGTCCCAACCAAATGCAATGTTCAGTAAGAGGGAATACAACTACCTAAAATATCAATTGGTCTGTCCATTTTACTTACACAAAAGATGGAACACTATCTCTCTTAAACACTCATATTATTCCTTTAACATTATGACACAAGAGGAGGGCAGCACAAACTGAACACCCCCTCTGGACCTTGTTTGAAGCACAGAGAGGGGCGGGGGGGGGAAGAAAAAAAAAGTAATCACATAACTAGAGAGACGTGGTTGCAAAAACATACCTTTATGCAAACCAACCAGGCTGCAGGGACTTCCTAGTGAGGATCAGATGTGTCAGAAGTGAGAAGAAATCATGAAGGAAATAATGCACAATAAACATTACCACTTACCTAACTGATTGAGGTACTTCTCCAAGTTATCACAATCTAGTTTGGTGCGACAGAAAATTATTGCACGATCCATTTTATGTTCATTGATCGCTCGTACACAGTATTCACCTTTCAGCATCTTAACCGCCTCAGACAAAGTCTCTGCAAACATTAAATCCCATCAGCACTCTTTCCTCAGGCAGAAAAGTAACAGTTTCTTGCGTATGAAACTACCTACGAGTACTTTACATTTCATTGTAAATAATTACTATGTTATCCACACTCTGCGTAAAAATCAACGTCTTTTAATGACATGTAAACTAAACAAGAGACAGCTTCTACTGCTTATTCCTGGGAAGATGGTAATGCAGATGGGCTGAAGAAAAAAGTGTATCAAGCATGCCTGTCAGAAAACTTCATCCAAGATGGGCTCAGCCTTTTTTTTTTCTGTTCAGTTCAGTCATCCTGGGCTACTGGTTCATCACCCGCCCTACATATTGTATCTTTTGCATGCACAGCCTTCCTCACCAAACACACGGTAATAAACTCAATATGTCACAGGTAAGCGCGTATTTTAAGCATGTGTTTTGGAAACACACGTTTCCATTACACCTCAAGTCACCTATCAGGGTTCATCACTTCGTGTGCGTACATGTGTGTCCTTTCTGTAGAGGTTTCTGGTCTCCCAGTGCCGTATTTAATAAATCTGTCTTCATAAAGATAAAGAATTATTAGCACGTTTATTTTGTCCTATAAGTTTGAAGCCTTGCCTCCACATATGCAAATGCACATAGGAAAACACCCCTAGAAATCAATTTTATATATTCAGGCAATAAGGAAATTTAATCTTTAAGACATGCTGCACAATCCCTGTTTCATTTTCCATAAAATGCCATTTCTTTCATAGTTTTATTTTTTTCTGTTGAAATAATATGTATTCACGTTTTTCTTAACCCAAGCGCTAAAATTAAAATACCCACTCCAGTAGGATAAACATTACAATCTGTTGGATACCTACAGTACACGTAAAATCTGAACTTTCTTACAGCGGTATATTACACTTGGGATTACTTAGTTTCTTGACTATATCCATGACATTGTATTCAAAAAACAGATGTCACGAAACTGTATCTATTCCTGTTCTCAGATGGGAGGTGGAAAGGCAACTGCTCAGGTTGATCTGACAGAAAGAGCTGTTCCCTGTGACCGAAGCAGCTCTTTCTGCCAAACCCAAATGACGGTAGGTGCCTTCTCATCCTTTCACCTAAGGACAGGAAAAGATCCAGTTTCTAAAATGCTGCATTATCCTTTGAGTTCAAGATGACAAATGGAGTCCTGAAGCCAAACAACTGCGAGCATACTGCTGACAAGTACACTCCTCACCTGCTGTATTGTTTCCAGGGCGAACACTGTCTTTGGCATGAATCCCATCTGTCTGAACATGCCGTCGTAGGCTTTGCCAGCTGGTGTCCTTCTGAGGATCTACCATTACCACAACATGGTGTACTGTTTCGGGTACAGCGTCTTCACCCTTCAGATCAACCCATGTAGGAAAATGCATCAGCCGCTCCTGCACAACACAGCATAAGTTGAAGCACGTGCACAAAACTTAAAAATGAAATAAATTAATTTCATTCTTCCCATTTTATTACTCAAAGTCTTCTTAAAAATTTATCATGTTAACACATGTGCTTTGTTACTGCACGTATTCTTCTTTTAAAAGTTTTCACTCTAGTGAACATGCTGTGAGATATATTTATAAATGTACATATCTTACACAATTAACGTACAAAAGAAAGACAGTCCTGAAAAGCTGAGGTCTACTTGTATGAAAACTTACTGCCATCTTCTTAACTTCAAATGCATGAAGTGTTGCTGAACACACAATCATTTGCAGGCGTCGCCCATCAGATGTGATCTTGGGTATTTGTCTGTGTAGTCTATCAATGAGTTCAGTGTATCCCTGTTTCAGCAATCCATCTGCTTCATCAAGTACAAAGAAACGACACTGGGTCAGTGACAGGTGTCCTGCAGAAATCAAGTCTTCCATTCTCCCTGGAGTACCAACAACAATGTCCACCTGAAAGTAACACAAACACAATTTTCAAACAGCACTGCAAAACGCAAGTATCAGCTTCACCACATCTGAATGTCTGCAGGTATAAACTTGAGGGCCACTGAATGCATTTTCATAAATTTGATATTTGTGTGTTTTATTAGAACTGGTCTACACAAATTCCAATTGTGCTCAAAATCACACCAAAACTGTAATACAAACTTTGTATGAAGATCACATGTGTTTCTACCAGAAAAACTACTAAATATATATAAACTGTAATCTTCAAGCTTTTGTTATACTTGTACAACCACTTGTAACCGCAAATGCCTGCTTACTACAAGCTCTCCTTCACAAAGTCCTGCCAAATTTTGCAGTTTTTCATGTGAGGTAAGAATTGAATTCTTAAGTATTTGTTACTTGAAATTCGGTGTCACAGGATTAATAAAACCATATTCTTTGTAATTCTGATCCATTTAAACTCACAAACTCCAAAAGTGGGTTTCATACAACCTGCACTCTACAGAACAATTGCTGCCATATAATACTGTCATTCTGCAGTAAGTCTACAAAACACTACAAAAAGCTTACAAAGTGACCCCTTGTATTTCTCTGTCACTTGCTTAGAAAAAATTTACATATTAACTTACCCCAGCATTCAGTGTAGAAATCTGGTCCTTCACATTTACTCCACCAATGACCAACAATTCCCTCAAAGCAGAATCTGCTAAATGCTTCTTGAACTTCAAGATCTGGTTGAAAGTTTGTTCAGCAAGTTCACGTGATGGCTAGACAAAGAATGATAAATTAACAGACACAACAGTCACAACCACTTACAAAAAGCCCAAACATATACAACAGAAGAATTTGAATTCCATCAAACATTCTTCAGTATGAAGTACAAATATTGGTCTCCATAGTCTTAATAAATAGGTATAAAACACAAACTTGTTTCCATACCTTCAGAATCAAGCCCCTTATTCTGTGAGTAAAGGGGCTAAAGTGTGACAGTGACCACTCACCCCCACCTGGAGCTCAGTGTAAGAATGACTTGAGCTACACCCGCAGTGCCCCCCCCCCCTCCCTCCCAACCACCACCACCACAGGTCTTCATCATGTGTTCACAAATGTTAACTTTATTCACCTTAAGCACCATGCAACAATGAGGTGTGGGGGCATTAAAATAAGGATACATGCAGTGATGATAAACACAGACACACCACAGTATATATATATCTACTGCACACTATGTCATTTATTCTAAGGTTGTGCCAATACACTACATGTTTCGCCTCGGCTAAGCCATCATCAGGTACACGTATAAATGTTAAAACTCAGATCCTTAATCGCATAACATAAAATAGCATAAAAATGGTACAAAAGCATTAGTGAAACTTCACCAGTTCACTATTTTTGACAGTAAAAACCATTCCAAGGAAAGCTGGTGTAACTTAACCCTAAGCTAATACAGTGATTATTCCAGCATCCATCCATATGTCGGGGTTTTTTCATAGAATAACAGAACACGTTTCAGGCTACATGCATTCTTAACCTCAGTACCAGACCACCTGAGAGGTCAGCTCCACAACGCAGCAGCTTCATATCATAAGAAGCCTCACGCACCAACTTGATAGAAGTAAACAAAAAGTGTGGCACATTTCATTCATCTGCTGAACGCTGTAGTTTTTCCTTGAACAGGCTGCCTAGCTACTGAAGCTCATTATATTCTGGGACCTCATCATTATAAAGTTGCTTAAATCTCTGCGTAACCACGGCAAATCTTTTGCTTGCAAACCTGTCATAAATCACATGAACACCTTCCAATAACTGCCAGTCTTATACATTACCTCTATTATGATAGCCTGCGGGGCATTTTTGATGGACTTGTTCTGTGATGATGTGCCTGCCGTTCCCACTTCATTGTGCTTGACATTTTCCTTCGGTGCATTACACACAGCAATGTAACCGGATTCAGGATCATGCTTAAAAGGCTGGGCACCAAAATTGAACGACATTTCAGCATTCTGAGAAAAAAGCACAAACTTAATTAATGTCAATTCTAAAATGTTTTGACGATGGTGTATAGTATTGTGTGGTGACGGGTTTATGGACTTCATCCATCGTCTGAAGAGTAAAATATTAAAAAATTAAAATCACAATGTTTCGGAAGCTGGCTCTGCTTCCGTCCTCAGGTGAATGGAGGGGGAGAAGAGAAGAACACCAACTCCATCACTGGAGGCTAGCGCTGTCTAATGGGCCCAACAGAGTAGGTGTTCTTCTCTTCTCCCCCCCATTCACTTGAGGACGGAAGCAGAGCCAGCTTCCGAAACATTGTGATTTTAACTTTTTAATATTTTTAATATTTTACTCTTCAGACGATGGATAAAGTCCATAAACCCATCATCACACAACTTAATTAACGTTGCTACCAAAGCAGTAAAAACCTAGAGGCAAATGTAAAGTCTTACGGTAATTATATTTCAACTCAAATTTGTTCCCAAATTAAACTGCTTAATTAAGAATCACCGTAATAGTAACGAAGTTTTATACATGATGTCTAATCAGAGCTATAACACTGATTCCTTTGGGAGGAATAGGTCAAAACAGCTAACCCTTTCACACCAGAATAACACGTTATAACGTTGGTTCTCAAAATATTCACATTTTACATAAAGGATGCACTAAAATGTAAACATCCAAGTTTGTTGCCAAAAGGTTATATGTACAGGACTCATCACATCCTACACTCAAAAAACTTTATGCACAATCTTTTGTGGTACTGACTTACCTTGTGACTCATAAAGAGAAATGACAGAAAAGTGGAACACTCCAGTGACAACAGGTATCAGTCGTCAAACATACCAATAATCTCATTAAGTTCACAATTGTTTTACTTGAACTGCATTGTATATAATTTTTTACATTTAATACATGAACATTACTGACACCTGGGATACTATTTTTAGCAATATGTAAATTCAGAAACAGATGTACAAAATACGCATGGTCTTGCTTACCTTAAGAACAACTGCTGGAAAGAGGGTAGCTGATTTTACTTGCTGTGGTATGATGAATGCCTTTCCCAAATCAACGCCATTCTTGGAGAACTTTATCTCTCCGGAACTCAAGTCCAGGTAACAGCCAATCACATCATTCATGCCAAAAGCTTCTCCATAATTATCAAACTGCTTGTTGTTTGACTTCTTGCCTGTACCTCCAAAGCCAAATCCAAATCGGTCCGTTCCAAGGTCAAGGTTTGCCTAAACGTTAAATTAAAATGTGTTTTATTATGTAATTCTTGTAAATATGAAAATATTAATTCACAAACTTGCAAACAAAATGGCATACATCTGTGAACCTGATGGACCATTTAGGCCTGGTTCATATTACAGCCTTCTGGGTTAAGGTACCATGCATACACACAGTTCTCAAATTCAGCTGAGAGACAGCTCAAATTATAACACAAATTTATAACTAAATAAACACACAAACTTACTTTTCTCTCTCTGCATGAGGAAATACCTACTTGCTCTCAGAGTAGCAAAGAGTGTACATGCAATTCCTGACAATAATGAAAACATCATCCCATTCATGCATGCAAGCTGTCTCCACTTGCTTTCTAGCTTACACAGAATAAGAATGCCTATTATTTCATTATTATTATCAGTAACAAAGTGGTGGTGGTGGTGGTGGTGGTGGTGGTGGTGGTGGTGGTGGTGGTGATAAATATGTACACTATATAAAAACAAGCTGTCATTGTTATGTTTTCCCCTAACCCCTACATATCCCATTATTTTATATTGGGAATATAATTTTTTATTTACACCCACTTTCTCAGGGATACAACTTGGGCATAAATCAAGGCCTAGCTGTAAACAGTGGCATTTACTTCACTTACAATGTACATGTTTCAAGTGTGTGCTACCCCACCTGCTGTGTTGACCAGCCAACACGACACAGGCCTTCATCTGTAACCGTGGCCTCATAGTAATACTTCCCCTTCCCATAAACTCCTTTTGTAGCACGACAGCCATGCCACTCCTTTTGTTCACGTGACTGACAGCGTAGACCATCTGGTGTTACAGCTAACGCTGGACCGCGATCAAAAAAACTTAAAGTCCAGTGTGGAGCTAAAACAAAAGATCAAAATAAGAATCTACTGAATTACTGATGTCACTTAAATAACTTCAATTATAACCTCTTTGCTGTGTAGGCTACAATTAACTAAAACAGAATTCAGTTAGACAATTTCCAAAATGCAATTTCTCTGCTCAACTGTAGATACACATAAATATATTTTCTGGCCAGCCAGACAATTATTATTTTTTCAAAACAAAAAAAATATAACATTTATTACACAGAAACAATACAATAAAAGTGTGCGAGCTGAGGGTCCCACAATGATAACTTTCCTCTCCACCCTGAATATGCGGGCAGCACACTGTCCTACATCAACACTAGATTTCTACATTACAAAGAGTCACATTCCAGAAGACACTAATCTTCTTCGCAATGAAATTTAAAAAAAAAGTACAGTACTACTAAGACAGTTTACACACATTTATTCAGAAAAGCCACATTCTGGTTAAAAGATCCATTCAAAATTCCCACTCCTCAATCCTTGTTGTTTGGTTAACAGTTTGCATTCTTCTCCAACTGTAAGACGATTCACAGAGTTCTTATGCAGTAGCTACCCAGCAACAGTAAAAGCTGCACATTCACAGAGCATCTTACAGATAAGAAAATTTTTCAAAAGCCATAATTCACAAATTTTTGACAGTAACGCTTACATGCAACTTAAAGAAACCCAATTTCTGGAGTCATCGTTCTGCTTTTGCATTACAGTTCATGACGATAAAACATCCAACACACATGAGTTCTACTGTACAATATCTTGGCTTCCATTCAATCAAACATCATGAAATTGAGACAAAAATGCACTCATTCTGATAAACGGGTTTTGATGCATGCCACAGTTGCTAGAGGTCTCCAGTTTGTCAATGGATGGTCATCCTTTGTGGTGACCACTAAGAACTGGTTTCAAGTGCAGTACAGAAACTAATACTAAAATTCAACATCTGAGTTTAATTAATATCATTCATTTTAAGGGCTCTATTTTTTTTTAAAGTGTTTGCAATAGTAAAGTAAAACTGTCCCTGTTCATGCCATGAACGCATACAGTACGAGCAGAGGTATAACTTCACCCATTCTAAATGCTGGCCCTAGACAGAGGTGAGCGGTCATCATGCCACGGCTGCTTTGCCCCCATGAAGAAAGCCCAGTACCCACTGAATAAGAGGCTGAGTGAGCCTCAGGGTTGATTTGGAGCATTTTTGAGAAGACAAAAATTTGGACCATCCAGCCTGTAGCCAGTCGTTATACCACCTATGCTATCCCAGTTCCCATTCACCAGGGCTGTGGAGTTGGAGCTGGAGTTGGAAGGAATTTTATGTGGAGTCGGAGTCAGAGTCAGAATCGGTAAAAATGTACTGATTCTGACCTCAATCTAAAATCTTATCTAGATACTCCAACTGCAGAGCCCTGATAGCTACAGTAATCATTAGACTTATACTTAAATATAGGTTATAAGTCTAAACAATAGCCTGATAATTTACGTGGTGGTAATGAAACGTCTTACAGGTTTACCCCTATTAGTACATATTGAGCCTTTATGAAGCAGTCCGAGTCAGAGTTTTAAAAATCCAGGAGTTGGAGTCGGAGTCGGAGGTTTTGTGTACTGACTCCACAGCCCTGCAATTCACAATCCTACTTAGTGCTACTCAACAGAAACATATATATGAACTCCAACTATGTCAAGTCCCTGTACATGCCACAAAGCCAAACAAGGGAGTGGAGGTATAGCTTGACGCCCTAGCCACTGTACCTCAATGAAAGAGGCTCTGGTACCCAGTGAATAGGAGACTGGTTGGGACCTCAAGACATCAATGCTTTCAGCTGAGAAAAACCTCTTGCTCCTGTCAGGAATCAAATCATAATTCCTTGGTTGTCCAACATGTTGCACATTCAGCACATCAAACGAGCTATCCCAGCCCACGTGAAAACCAGTCATAATCTGGTCTTTAACGTAATAAACTGACACAAACACTATACAGGGTATACACAAAAGAATGGTGCAGTTTCAAAAGTTAACAAGAAATTTATTTCTCACCTTACACGGGCACAACAGACACTGTCAGCAGCGGCAACTGTCCAAGTTTCTCATGTGCTACCAGCAGTTCGCTTCTCATGCTTATTGCGGGGCCGTGGGGCCAGTTTCCAAGATGGCGTCGCAGCAGGAGAAGGCATTCTGTGTGCTCCGTTTTGAGGTGTCCACATCTGTGATTACAGTGCAGTGTGATTTCTTTCTTTGGGGGTTCGTTAAAGACAGTGTTTACGTACCACCATTGCCCATGTCCCTCAAGGAACTTCGTGATCGGATAATGCATGCACTGCAGACCATTACAGCGGACATGCTACACCAAGTCTGGGATGAATTTGATTACCATGTGGATGTGTGTCGTGTGACCCAGGGTGCACACATTGAAGGACTGCGATTAATGCGTGAGAAACTTGGACAGTTGCTGCTGCTGACAGTGCACGTTGTGCCAATGTAAGGTGAGAAACAATTTCTTGTTAACCTTTGAAACCGCACCATTCTTTTGTGTATACCCTGTAGATAAAAGCACCACTCTGGAACAAAACAGCAGTACAGGACAAGCACAAACAGCAATGGATCAGCCGGTAACTCAGTTCATTTGAAATGTCTGTTGTTTGACCAAATTCACTGAAGTTTAAATTCCCAACAAAAATTCATCATTCCTTACACTTAACACTTACATATTTGTGCAATGATTTTACTCCCTTTCCCAGCTTCTAAGTCCTTCAGTGTCTCCCATACAATCTGAATAATTGGAAGGCAAAAAGCACCTGTCTTCCCACTACCAGTCTCTGCTGCCATCAATACATCTCCGCCACCCAAAATGAGAGGAATGGCTTCAGCCTGGACATCTGTTGGAAGCCTAAATACAACAGAATGAAACAGTGAGAAGAAGATGGGAATGGCAAGTCAACAATTTCAAATCAGACATCAAATATTATACAGAGTTCACTACTATTGATAAAAAATGTAAGCCAGCATAATGCTGGCCAATATTCATCTGGCTGTCAGAATTTCGGTATCTGGTAACATTCAATTGCAATATTATTCTTTCTTTGCCCTTAAAATGTAATTTTTTGTATCTAGGTAACTTCTGAGTTTATTTCTCCACCACTCTTTTCTTGTTATTTTTCCCTTTCCTTTCTGTAGAATTTCTCAACACTATAACTTCTATGCACACCATTCCATTCTTGACAGTGAAGAGGTTAAAGCAGTACCTACCACGAAGTCCAATAAAGGGAAATTCTTTCAGCATCACAGAACATACAAATTACAAAATAAATCCATGCACAAGCAACTGAACATAAACTTTATTCCTGTTAAAGGTTTTACCCTGAAGTTATTTCAACTAACAGAAAGTCACCAGTTTTCCCAACATAATCCTGGTACACTAAAAATCCAACACAAAACAAAAAAGGCTCTACACATACAGAGCATACACTTAACAGGCATATTCTGCAGAAGAAATTGCAAATGACCTGCTAATGTCTACTCTTCATATTACTTATAAGGAAAGGAATACATAGCTAATGTGAGATGAAGAATTGATGTTCTGCGTCTTCCTTTGGAACAGATATGAAGACAACCGGAAAATACAAGCAGAACGAATACTGAAGGATAAGTTAAGAGAGCCAAAATTTTGAGTGACTATATGTAAAAAATCCACACACTTATAGCAATAACATCTGTGGGCCATGAATTTTCCAAATAAAAATGGTTTAAATCTCACATTCACCTTCCAATTTTTCCAGCTCTCCTGCTCATGGTATGAGTTATAATGCACAAATTATTTGTAAAAGGTACTGTATACACCAATCCAGTCCCCATTAACCCATATTTACCTTAGTTCTATAAGTAAAAAAAATCCCTGCTTAAAGGGGTATGCTTTAACCCTTTAAAGATGAAAAGCATTCTGTCTAATATAAAGACTCAGGGCCTACCGCGCAGTAAACACTCTCCACCTCAGTTTAAAAAACCAATCATTTTATGACGTGTCAGGTAAAAGTTGCAGATTGTTCCCAGATAAGTAAAAAACACATAAACGCAATGTGAGCACCATGTAGAATCGACTAAAGTTAAGCCTGGTGGTACGTAAAGTTACCGCTAGGCTTTAAAAGGTTAAGTTGCATTTTTCTGGTCCCAACTGCATGAGGAGCCCCCACTCTGTGCTTTTGTCAAATACATGAACGTAATCACTGCAGACCATAGGCTGATGTGTTACATTCTACTTCATTCCCTTATAGTGTTCTTGGACCTTTCTAATGGCACATTCTAAAGCAAGGTTGAAACGCAATACGAATACAGCATCTCCCTGTTTCAGGCATACTGTTATACTTCACCACAAAAAAATCAAAGTTTAGTCAGAGGTTATGTTGCTTCAGTTTGTGCTGCATTATGACTCTTTCGATCCAATAAATGTTAATAAAACATGAATTATATGAAAGGTATGACTACACAAACAACCTAAACATCAAATACACAGCCAATGTACTGTGACTATATTCCAGCAAAATTACTTAGCATGGTAACAATTCCATCAAATATATAAATTAAACAGATTAAAGAACTCTTATCTTTCACAGCCAGTACTTTCAATAGCATAAACAACTACTTGTCTCTATATATGTGCCTATCTGAAATACCTTTCATTCAAAAACTGCACAGTTTCTGTCTACATATTTTTATTCATATTTACAAAGTGAACTATGTATTATATGTAGCTGGAAGCTTCAAAAAATCTTTGTCAAAGATACTTACATCCAATCCATTTCTTCCACTGCTTTGCCAATTTCTGGCAAGACTCCCATTTCTAGAACACACAATACAACTCCATTACAGTGAAGTTTTCTTTGCGTAAGCCAGAGGATTTAAACATGGAACTCAAAAGTCTTAAGTGGAGAAAATTTAGCACTGAAACATGACTTCGGATAATTTAAACTGACTGTTAAATGAGTGATAATACAGGAAGTTTCTTTTATCACTGACCTGAGCATGGCAGCTTTAATGCACAGAAATCCTGCATCTGTGGATATCCTGTGACAGCTGAGGTACTCAGGATAGTGATAAAAGATGTGTAACATATCCAGGAACATTACAGGGGGGTACAGGGGTGGCGGTGGCAAGAGTTGCAGCTGCTCTGGGCAGCAGAGTCAAAGGACCAGCAAATTTGGTGGCAAAATGAATATTTTCAATTAAAAAATTGATATTCAGCACTGTACAAATTTTAAATCACTCAGCCCAATATAACGAACTTCAATAAATGTGGCTTTTTTTAAAGCTTGCAAATTCTGTTATGGGTGGCCATTGTGATTACTCACCCTGGGTGCCTAACAGCTAACTAAACCACTGATCCTGAGGGTTTTACTGTATTCAATATAAACTTTAATGAATAATCACTCTTAAATTCTTTTCATTTCACATAGAAATGGCAGTTTCCTTTAAGTAACATGAGCTGCTGCACAGCTGTATAATGACTTCACAGCAGCTGAATAAAACATACACAAACTTCTACATATAACAGGGAAAACTGCGCATATATAGGTCCATAATGCTACAGAAAAGAAGAGAATAAGGCATTTTCTCTTGGAAAAACCATCCAAGTGACATTACAGCACTTTGCAGAAAACATGTAACAAAAAGAGTAAGTGGGGGCAGGTGCAGATTAGCTGAATGGAACATATTATATATAACGCAAAAGTTCGCATTATGTTACAGATTATCCTACCATGCTCCGCTCAGGAAAGACACAAAAAAATTTCAATCTCATGATTGGTAGCGTATTTAGATTTACACCACATAAAATGAGGTGATGTCAAATATACTAAAATTAACACACATGTATTTGAAGTTTTCACAGTGGTGTAGATTACAATGTGATCTTCCTCCCACAACAGTAAACACACTTCCGAGGTAAATACTATTTTTTATTCAGGGTACAAGGCAGATCACATCATTTTGTCGGGAATCAGACAACAGCCAGCATTTATAGTAATATCAATTACCAAACTAAGAAACTTAAAAAAAATGCGTTCGTGGGCAACACGAAATTAAGAGTTATTTACCGTTACCACATGCAAGATTCCTTTGTGTTTAATTAATAACTTCCAATTTTAAAACAATGCATTTTGGTACTGACTGTAACCGAGTTCAACGTTTCTACATATTAAATAAATCCTTGCGGATGATTCAAACAAGTGCTGTTCTTAGAATACATATTTCAACCTCAAATCGTATATTTTTAACCAGACGGATAATCACCTTCAAAGGCTGTCATGTTGAAGAACTAAAGAAATAAACTCTCATAAAAATTTATTTACGCTGTATGTCACGACTACCTTCCCTCAACGTTCATACCACACATCGCAATGCGACCATCTTGGAATAATCGATCCAGTTGCGATGCAATGAGTCGACCGCACGTTTCGAGGAATACAGTTTTCGGGCCTTTCATTCGAGATTCGACATTTTATCCATATCGTACAGTACCAGTCGAAGAGTGAACATCCGTAGCACGGATCAAAGGAATTAAAAAGAATGGTGTGGACCTCGTGACCCTTGAAGATGAAGGCACGACGTTCCACCGAAACGTCGGGAGCCGCTTACCCTATGTCACAACGCCATGTTCCACCAGAAGTAAACCGATGCAGTTCATATTTTTTACTTGCCTGCGGTGCCGGTAGAAACATACAAGCGTGGATAAAAAGACGCATTAATGAATATGACAGCAAATTGAATGTAATTCATTGTAATTTAATGAACCAAAGAACTGTAATTGATACGTGTTTGTGACATCTCCATGAGATTGTACCTCTTATTTAAAATGGAAGCTATTAGTCAGTCTTCCGAAGTCTAAATCGTACTTCGTGTTTTCAACAGTACATTTACTCAAGCATCTTACATCTGTCCCATAAAAGAACTAGTTCAACTATACAGTGATTGGCTAATGGAATTGAAATATTTCACCATATAGAAGAACCAAACTGAACACAAATCCTTCTCATCTGCCTAAACCATGAACATAAATGTATCAGACTTTTATATGGTTCTGGGTCCATTTGTTCTTGGGTGGCAGTGCAACAGCACCCAAAGTAAAGGAGGGTTAGATACTAGAATCATGTATAATTATGGAAATAATTATGGAATTTTTTCTGCTGTGTCTTAGTTTAACCTCTCATACCCACTTCTGTTCCTCGTGTCTTGACTTTCATTCTTATGGTCTAGTATTCCACTAGGTTACAAAACCCAACACAGTTCCTTCGAAATGACCTAAATCTAACGTAACTTACAATGATTTATTACACATCTATTATTCCTGTATAAAAATGGTACGCTATTTTTCAGTCTGATTAAATTAAATTATTACTTCCATGGCAGTTCTACTCATGCCAGGATAGCATACTTGGAATAATGACTAGGCTAAGCACTAGGTGACTCCAAATTTTAGTTCAATTAGCAGCAGAGGAACAAATTTTATCTCCATATCATCCACAATGGATCTGTGGCCCATGCAGCCTCCTAGCCAATGGCTACTAGGGGCTGTTTCTCCAGGTGTGAAGTGGCAGTGGTCTGCAGCTGACCTCAAAACTCTATCTAGTGCCAAAGCTCAGAATGCATTGAGCTGTACCTCCACTGCCCCCCTTCCCCTTCATGGCATTCATGGGCAGCAACTCCAATACACATGTTGAATGGTGATGGTCTTTGAATACCTGACCAAGGCCAATTGATCTATATAGAGCAGTACATCACCAATGCTATTTTCGCTTGCCAGATTCATCTGCTGTACATTAATGTGCAAAAGTCTGTTCCTAATATTTAAGTTTTCTTTGCCTTTCTTAAATGTTTCACATGCAGTATGAAATTTGTACTAAGTGACACATACTACATTATTTGATTTGAAAATAGACTTGACACATTTTTCAGTCAGTGAAACTGTACAAATGATTGTTACTTGCCTTCAGTTGTGTGAGCATACCGTACTGTATCCTCTACTGTACTCACTGTGTGCCAAGAATTTTAAGTTTTTTTTTTCTGAAACCTTATATACCACAGTGCCAGATGTGCTGTGAAGCCTACCTCAATAGTTATGAAACAGAAAATGAAAGAAGAGGTAACAGAAAAGCTGCTGCACTTTTATACACATGGTACATTTCATATGTTTAGGAAACACAAGAATTATTGGTTTAAATTTCATTATTAATACTGCTTTAACATTTTTTTTTATGTACAGTGAGATCTCGTCAAACTATTGTATAGTAAGTCACTGCAAGAAACATAAATTACTGTGTTCATAATTCAAGAATTAAGTGTTAGTGGGCAAAGATCACATAAAAATTTTGTTTCTGTGTTGCCTCATCAGTGTGTGACTTCAGTTTGTAGTAACTGTTCACAAGTGCAGTCTAAATAATAAGCTTAATTGAAGTTCCTAGTATAGTAGTGTCCTCAGTACTGTGCATCAATGAAGACGCTAGCTGACAATTTGCAACTGTTTTCAAGAAAAGTTGAAATGTGTCGTATGACACTGCAAATTAAATTACTCACAATGGTAACTGTTATGCCAACATTGCTACAACTCACCCCAGTATCTCCTGTATACATATTAAATCCCAAACCATTCTCAGTTAACCCTCTAAAGATGAAGCGTATCTGTTTTATATAAGGACTCAGTGCGTACCGCGCTGTAAACACTCTCCACTTCGGTTATAAAAACAGTCTCTTAATGTGTTACAAGGCAAAAGTTGCTGTTTGTTCTGAGAGCCGTACAAAACACATAAACGCAATGTGGGCACCACGCAGAATTTTTTAATGTTAAACCTGGTGGTATGTAAAGTTACGGCTAGGCTGTAAACGGTTAATATGAATACTTTTGATTGTACCATAATTGATGGTGATTTAAATCGCCCGTTTTGTAAAAAGGGGAAACCCACTTTATATCAAACAGGGAGTTAGCCCATTTTTACATAACAGGGGCAAAATACAAATTCATTTGCTGCATAATAATGCATTCAAGCCCTTGTCACAACAGTCAGCACAGTGACTCTCATAACTAGCTAACGCCATGCAGTGGAGTCCTTCAGAAGTTGACAGGCCAGTGAGTGACAGCAAAGTGTTAACCTGGCCAGCATCATTCTTTAGTATTACTCAAGAAGTGCAATAGTAATGAATGAAACATTTATTGGATAAGAACAGACGCATGTTGAATGATGCTCATTTTTCATGATACATTCACCAAAATCAATAGAAAAACGTATCCAGGTGCAGTGTGGGCCTAGTGGGTGGAGGACATCCAGTGAGACAGGAGTGGTACTGTACTAGCAGACATGGTGAGATTTGAGATGATAAAGACTTAAGTCTTTTGGGATAAGATACCACGTTGACTGCTAGAAATTTACCAACATTAAGAAGGAGGCTGCTGCCTCCTTCTTCATTGTCTAAACAGTCCAAACCAACTTGACTCCATATTCAGGGGGTGAGCAGTCCAAGCAGAATTGCAGCACCCCTCTCCAGAATGCTGGTAGCCTTTTACTGATCAACATAGCGTCACAATCTAGGAGACAAAAGTAGCCTATATTTTTATTGGAAAATAGGAACATCAGCACTGTGATACGGTACTTTTAAAACATGGGAGGAACAGAATGTTATTAGGATGATTAGATGAAGGAGAGTGTGATCGGACATGAGAAAGGCTTAGAAAATTTTTAGTGGAAGGTGTCAAGGGAAAAGACCATTCTGGAAACATCACAGATGGGATGAGAATTACAAAGAATCCCAACAAAATAAGATTGCTGATGTTAACAGAATTCAAATGATTCAATACAGTGTCCTTAATGGTAATGAACAACAAGCTAGTACATCTCTTTACCAGCTGGGCAACTAAAAACTTTTCAAGAACTGAACTCTGTTATAATGTCATGAAAGGAAATAATTTGTCTGCAATAAATGAGTGTCATTCTAAGTAAGGAGGATGATATTATTAGGAACTGATTGGTACCACAGAATATCTGATGCTAAGAGACAAGGAGTTGCATAAATGGGTGTTGTTATAACCAGGTTCTATTCCCTGCCCCCCCTTCTCTCTCTCTTTTTTATTTTAAATATTCTTATCTTAAGTATTTCTTGGAGTTTCAAAGGCAGTTTCTCAATTTCAGGGAAATGGAAGTGCATAATTGATTTGTTTAACGAAGATGCTGAAGAAGGGAATGACACTTTCTATGATCAGCTTTACCTCTGGGTACGACCCTCAGAGGACAATCTGCATTTCATCAAGGAACACACTGTGAATGCCGGATGCTGTCAGCTGGTTAGCATTGGATGTGGAAGTGGGTTACTGGAATGGCTTATACAAACAGCTACAGGTAGAAATACCAATTTTTTGAATAATGATTTTTACAACTTAGGAAATCTTACACAAATCACAGAAGTGGCAAATGATGTGTTTAACCTGTTAAAGCCTAGTGGTTACCTTACATACAACAAGGTTTAACATTAAAAAATTCTACGTGGTGCCCACATTGCGTTTATGTGTTTTGTACGGATCTCAGAGCAAACAGCAACTTTTGCCTTATAAAACATTAAGAGACTGGCTTTTATAACCGAAGTGGAGAGTGTTTACAGCGCGCTACACACTGAGTACTTATATAAACCAGGTACGCTTCATCTTCAAAGGGTTAAGGGGATAAAAGAAAAGTATGCCTCACGAGAACTTCACATATTCTGTGTTCTTTGTTATTATGCAATCTGGAATGTTATTCACATCCTCAAAGGCAGCAGTCTTCATAGTCACTTCTAAAAGAACATCAAATTTCATGTGTCCTTCTTTACTTTGATTGCTCTCATCAGGTTTGGAGGTAACCTGTATAGAAGTGGACCGAAGCTGGTGGGAATCTTCATATGCTCCCCACGTTTTCTTGCCATTAATTTATGCAGATGAAGAACATGGCAGTGATATCACTACCAATAAGAATGCAGCTCTCCTGTTTTGTTACTTCAACAATGAATCTGCATTTTCTGAATACATCAGACAATATGAGGGTAACTGCTTCATTGTGATTGGTCCAGGAGGAGGGAGAAGTACACACACACACCCAGCACCTTTTAATGTTAAACTCGAAAGTGAGTCAGCATGGAAAATGGAAGCTTTTCAAGAAGTTCAACATACAAAGGACTTCATAGCTGTATACGTCAAATCACAGAGTTTGAAATAATACATAGTTAGATTCAAGACTAACACTGCGACATTATATAGACCCTGAATTAGATCCTTTGTTGGATTTTTGTTAGACAACTGTAGCAATCACATCTTAGTCCTACACTGAGCTATGTCTGACAGTTTATAAAACAAAACTCAAATTTAATCTGACAGTGTATTATGTTAAGATAAAAA
Source organism: Coptotermes formosanus (assembly GCA_013340265.1). Lineage (NCBI taxonomy): Eukaryota > Metazoa > Arthropoda > Insecta > Blattodea > Rhinotermitidae > Coptotermes > Coptotermes formosanus. The sequence continues at coordinate 1,469,231 of BLKM01000764.1, read as the reverse complement.
GTGGTATGACAATTAACAAATCACAAGCACTTCTTTCCTTCTAGAAACTATTTCTCTAATTGCAAACTGCAGATTGCAGACACTATCCATACAAAAATAGTTTATATTTATTTAAGCACATGTTTATAAAAATAAATATATTGTACAATAATACTTCTGTTATCAAAATCCAAACTTACATACAGCATGACAGAAACGAACCAAAAGCATCGTATATACTGTAACATATGTGTCTATATTAATAAGTATTTGGTGTGCTGCTTGTTAGACCTCACTTCTTGACGTGATTACAATCTGCACTTACATTCCATGTGACGCCACCCATGCAGGGTACTGAGATTCAGCATTCCTGCTTTATGGAACAAATAGCTGAAACCAAAACAGGCAGGCATGAATTGTACAGTATAACTAAATAAAAAATGAAATTATTCTGTTGCACTAATGATCATACAGATAAATTAAAATACTGAAGTCAATATACGAACTTCAACCCTGAGGTGCCAAAAGATGACTTGTCAACACAAAGTGCGATGCTGAGAAAACCAAATGTCACCAACAGTTGTCAGCCCGAAACGTGCAGAGTGGTGGCCATTGAAATCCTGGGCCTTTTGCACACAACACTGTACACGTAATTCCAGTGCCAAAGGATTAATTTCAATACATGAGTAAATGTTGTGACAGCCTTTTAATGTTCTTAAACTTGCCACTTCATTTCAATGCAAATCACATGGATTTCCTCATTATTCACAAGACCTTCACAGGACCACTCTAGAAATTATATACATTATTCACAAACCTGAGCAATGCATCATGAAGAAAAAGATATTGAAAACCATCATGGAAAATTGTTAATGTCTTCTACAGGGAAGAGCAGGCGGGCGGGCGGGTGGGCGGGCGAGCAGGCAGGCAGATACAAGGTACTAGTATGATATACTTACATAATCTGAAGAGTTCATAGCAGTGACACCATGTTACACTCTTGTCCCTTGTAAATTCTATGACAGGAGCCAAATTTTGAGGTCAAAATTGACCAACATGAAACTGGATTCCAGTTCTGAATTCTCAATAAGCAAAATTTCTAAGAAGCCATATCTTCTCCAACCTTGAATTTAAGTTCTTGAGGTTCTTTGATGTCCTGGATGTCCCCTGTGATTTGCTCAGCTTCAAATTCTGGTGTCAAAGGCATCTGTAATTTACAGAGCTTACTGTCATTAGCATTTATATATGGCGTGTGGGAAAACTGTCTCTCATGGTAGTAAAAGAGAAGTTAATATAAACCATGAACCAAAAAGCAGGGGTGAAAGACACTATGGGAATGACACCCTGTTATGAAAAAGGAGGAACAGATGCATTAATTCAGCCGTACTTTTATAACTGTGTGATGTCTGCCCATCAGCTGTTCTGATACTCACAGAACATTGCCTGACAAAATTCAAAACAGTTCATTTTATAGGTTAACATGTGAACTGTATATCTCGGGAGAAGTTCTGTGATGATTTTATGGCATTTTCTATGAAATTAATGCAGTGATATTACATAATTATTTTCAAAAAATTACACAAAATAGGCATGTGTTCAGGCTTTACAGATTAGTGCTGAGAACTAGATGTGACAGCCCACATTACTCCATTACTAACCTTGAAAACAAAGGTGCTGCAGTGCTACTACACTTTTACAAATCACATTACCTGAATATCTGGTTAATATTCAAATTTTGTGTTTTCATATTGAATTAGGGGCACATTCATCATGACTGTTACTAAACTTAGTGGTTTGATGTAAATGTGACAGTACAATTTAAAATATTTAATACACTTTTAATAAAATGAATGAGTGGTACCTCTGTTACTGTTTCAATGTTGGCCACACAAAGTGTCTCCCCATTTTGTGCCACATGCTGACTGCTGGTGTCACTGTTAGTGTCCAAGTTTTCTACCAAGTGAATAACCGAATCAGATGATATTTCCACTTCAAACTGACCCTCTGCTTCCTGTAACCACACAATGTTTAAAGTAATCACCACATCTTCATTTCATTAGGCACATTTGCAAAATTGCATGAAGGTACTACTAGCTTCATCAAGTCTGTCTGTCTGTCTCTCTGCCTGTCTGTCCGCATGGAACAACTCAACTACCACAAGACAGATTTTCATGAAATTTAATATTTGAGTTTTTTTAATATGCCAATAATATTCACATCTCATTAAAATGTGACAAGAATAATGGGTACTTTATATGATGTCTTGTGTACATTTGTGATAATATCTTGCTCAATTCTTCTTAGAATAAGAAATGATTCAGACAAAAGTTGTAGACAAAATCAAAACACGTATTTTATGTTCAATAACTTTTTTTTCTAAAACTTGTGCCATTTATGAGATAATGTGGGAAAATATGGTACAGCCAGACAGGCCACAGATGAAAATATAATATGGCACATGCCTGTTGCATGCTGGATAATTAAGGCTACAGACACACACTTGGAATATGTGATACTTATTGTTTTTCCACGGCAACAATGGTTAGGCAAATGTGCCTCAATGTTATATTTACATGTACATTGCATGTCTTATTGTAGGATGTTTTCATTAAACAGAAAAAAATGTGAAGAAAATGGTGATATACAGAGGTGCCAACATGTGACACCAATGGTCGGTCATGTACACTGGCAAACTAACAGGTCATTCATTTGAACTCTCAAAATACAGAACACTTTGTCTAATTTTATTCCTTTTTAAAAATGAAAATAGGCAAAAAGGGGGGTCTTCCACACACAGTATACTATGCTCAGCGTGACATCATCATGCTCCCCACAACAAATGTGCACTATAGGAACATCCAAAATTTCAGTCTGTCTTGTTTGCTTGCCTCAGTATAAATATTTCCATCTACTTCCCCCACAATTTAGAAAAGGAGGCTATAAAATGTGTTTGCCATCAACAGTGTATATATGATCTGAAAGTTCATTTATGGTTTCTTTAACAAATGTTTCAGTTGTTGAGACAGTTTACTGTTGAACATAATGAGGATAATAGCGTAAGGCGAATGGAAACGGATTGGAGAGGCAGCAGTCACGGATCGCCACAACGTTCTATTCTGGCATTTACTTGGCAAAGATCATCAAAAAACCACAAAATGTGTCAGGAGAGCTGTGCCATCGATGACAGTCAAGCTTGGTACCTTTCAAATAAAAGACAGTCCAATAAGGAACTTATATAATATTCAGTCTACCTGCATTTAAGGCTCTTGAACCACACACATATATAGGCAGAGAACCGTTAAAGTTACAAAAATTTAAGTTACAAACCTCTGAAGACTGCTGAAGAAGGCCCTCCACAGGACTATCATTATAGATGAGGTGTACATTATCAGAAGATTCAGCATGCTGTGAAAGAAACTTTGCAACTTAAATATCTTCAATATCAATATAAGAACAGAACATAAATTACTGAAATTAGTTCATACTTAAAATTATAAAATTATTTATTATTTCCAGTTCATATTAATTATGATCATTTTTCCCTCATAAGACTGATCAGTAATTCATGTAACCTGTCTTAAAAAGTAAACACTGACACTTAAAAATACTACAACAAGCTGCTTCTACAGTCATTAGTGAATTAAACTTTCGTATTAAGAGGATGTACAGCCAAATCAGTGGAATGTGCTCTCCTAAAAATTAGACACAGGTCCAAATTAAACACAGTTTTAGGGGACAACCAAAAGTCGATTAATTTATGGGCACATAAATGTTTATACATCTGCGATCTATTTATACTGACTCTCGACTACTCAGCTAGCGTACATCATAAAATTCTTCACACAATAATGCTGTCTTGATCTGACAAGCACCTGAAGTTACCGTGGTCTGTCTACTTATCAAGACCTACTTTAATGTTATCATCCACTGATGTCTCACAAATGGACTCTGCCCTTCACATTTCCCAACCAAACATCTGTGGCTCTCTCTTCTGTCTGCCGTACATACGTAATTCTCTCCCTTGCTCTATCAGTCTCCCTCTCTGGTCCTAACATTTCCTGTTACTTTGCTCTTCCTTCATAGTGAGATACCAAATTTCAGACTTTTTTGACACAAAACCTCATATTTCACAGTTACTTAGTATGCTGGCATTAAGGTAATATGTCTGCCTCGCTTTCTGGAGGTGTCTGGTTTGAATGCCTACTATAGAACCAGCTATTTTGGCTAGAATCTTTCATGGTATTCTCCAGTACCTCCAAGCAAATATCAGAACTGCATCTTACAATCAGTTTTATCTCAAATCCCTTCCAATTTTTCTCACAGACAAATGAGAAGGGAGGGGAGACATTTCTTCAGTTCTGTAATCTTTTCAGAATGCCGGTCAGATTAGACACTTAAAAATTATGACATGTCAGCCTCTGATCACCATAACATAAATTCCCGGTAAAGTCACATAAACATCACGAAATTAATCTGAACTGTAATTGGTGTCACAGCCATCTCTATAGTGTGGCAAAACACTCCCGACAATACTTACGTAAGACAGCAATGAACTGCAAAAATATTAATATTTCCAATGTGTATTGCAAGTTAGAATTTGTTTATACTATGAAAAATAATTCTCATTGTTAAAAACCAAATAAATGTATGAACAAGCATTCCCATATCTTGAATTCTCTCAAATTTTCTTCAGCATAAATTTTGTGAATGAGATTTTATTGATATAGAAAAAACTTACCTCATGTAATGTGCCTTCTTCAGATTCCACAGGTGTAATATGGGAAATGTTGATGGCTGTTGGAAGACGAGATTTCTCCAACCTCGGCGAAATTTCACTTTGTTGGGGTTTCTCATGTGAATCACTCTAGATAGTTAAAAAAGAAACACTCCTTAGATCAGCTTTTCTTCAAGTTTAATGATGACAATCTTAAAGCAACTAAATCAAACTAAACAACAATCTGAATATCTGATAAGATGATTCAAACAAGCACACATTGTCATGAAAGACAGCATCCACTGCATTTTAACCCTCATCATACAGTCCCTCACATATGACTTGCTTAATCACTACTGGTCCATAATACATTGGTTGTTGAGAATAACCCCTTTATCACTGTGCAAAGTTTTGAAACAGTTTCCTATTCATATGCAACTTAGATCACCATCCTCTATTTCTGATTTGTTTATATTTAGGTTTATATTACATTTGTTTAAAATCATGACTAAAGAAGTGTGTAGTAATGTTCTAAACTGCACACCTTTCTTAGTGGGCCACAAAAACTGTTTTTTCTATGCTGCCACACAACTTTTTGTTGCAGCACATGAGTATCTAATTGCAGGCTACCCCTGCTGGAAAACAGTTCTTGAATTGCTTGGTTCAACCACAGTCACAGGGACAGTGAAACATTACCAGCTGACAATACAGCAGCTGCTTACAGCCTTTTACAGAAGCAAATTAAACGAGACACAACGGCATTTGTACATGTTAATGACATCACAACAAATTGGTCAAGACAGAAAAATATTATGATGGGCTATGGAATATGAGAACTATATTCAATAAGCTCAAAAATACATACACAAAATATCAGAACCCAACATTTAGCAGTTGACAACATTACTTTGCTCTAAGAAAACGGAGGCATCTTTAAACAGTATACATAAAGGGAACACAAACTGTTTGGGATAATAGTCTATGGGCTAGATGATTCTAATATAAAACAAATTTACTATATACAGAATCTGTAAAAGAAGTTACTTCCAAAAATGCAGCACCAGTAGTAGAGGTTGTGGTGGTGGCAGTGGTGGTCACGGTGGTGGTGGTGGTGGTGGTGGTGGTGGCAACATTTATAATTGCAGTCAACAAGAAAACGTGAAGAACAGGACTCCATTTTATGACCACTTATGCACAAGTCCAGCATGCTAGCCAATAACTTAAACTGCACTTATTTTTGGATTGTTATTTACATTACCTACATGTTATGTGAACAACTCAAAACTTTTAAGCGTGAAGTCCAAGCAGGAGGGAAACAGACTTTGTAAGAGCTGCCGACTTGTCATCACATTCAGCTTCAAACCCTTGCTCAGACCACACACACATTCTTCATAACAACAATCACAGAACAGCGGGACTAACCTGAGGTTTCAAACTGTTGCGCTTTCTATGTCTGTTATTAGGGAATGAACCATTCTTGTGCTCTGCAACATGAGCCAAGTAGTTGTCTTTACGTACAGTTCGGAAGGAACACATATCACAGTTGAACATCAATCCAGTCTCCATACCTATGAAAGAAACACAAACATTTAATTAAACATGAAACTGATAAAAATAAAAAAGGATACACACCATCAATAGTCCACAGGCATATCAACTAATACAGTACATCGTTCATGAAACAGCAATTTGTCGTAACCCATCGATTCACAATTTTACAGGAGGCAGAAAAAACTTAACAGATCCTTAACAGACCAACACACAAGCATGTTACGTTATTACCAAAATATAACGAGAAGCAATTTTTTGTGGACATAAAATTTTGAAAGAAGGTGTATTTTTACCCGAATTGTCTAGTCGGGAATCTCAGTTTGACGAATTGTGTGGGTTATGATACAAGTAATATCACTGATACCCTTAGGTCTGGTGGGTCTTCTTCTTGTTTTACGTTCCATACATGCGACTCCCTTGTGTTTGTGGATAAGACAATATTTTATAGATACCAACTGATCTGCAGTTGCAAGTGTTCAATGCTGCAGCTGTTTTCAGCCTAATGTGAAGTACAGTATTTTCCTAATCTGTCACACTCCACTTGTTTTTCTAAACCTGTCAAAATGTCAGATTCACCATGATGAAATAAGGCTGTTTGGACACTGCCCTTTAATAGACAAAAAATCAGGTATCTACAATTTGAATGGGCCCTAAATTTGGAAAAAGTTGGGTAACAAAGCTTCTGACTCCAAGCTTCTTACACTGAGGGCACTTTATTTCCAGGAAAATTCTCCCTTCTGATTTGCCAGTGAAGAATAAGAGACATTCTACATGGAAAAAATATCAGCCAACAATAAGAGGACACAGTTCATTGCCTGACCAGTCCTAGCACTTACTTCAGATCTGTCTGAAATGACATCTCATGAATGCAAGCAAACATACACATTGGTACAGGACATAGTTTTGCTTGGTGAAGTCATTTTATGTTCACTGCCACAGGCAGGAACAAAAACATAAACGTGCAGAATGGAGACATAAAAACTTACCACATTTACACTGAAGACAGACACACTGACATTTCTTTACTACACATCTTTTGATAGTTTTGGCTGGCAAAATTTTCAAGCGAAAGGCTAGAAGGAACTCATCTGTACAGTGATAGTGAACTGGCCGACAGAACAACACAAATATCCTGCCCTTGCCATCTCACATAAAGAGCAAGACTGTCTGTCAGCTATACTAAGTTCCTTAACAGCCAAAAACTAACAAATGATGTACAATACTGTGTCAAAATGATGAACGTAACCATTAAGATAAACTCACTCACCAGGGTGCTTGGTATTCAGGTGAGCTTTATATGTGCTGGACTGAATGCAAGCATAGGGGCAATGTGGACATTTGTATGGCTTATCTCCAGAGTGGCGCATCTTGTGACGTCGAAGAGAATTATGATCAGCTGTAACGTACTCACATTCATCACAATGGAAAGGTTTCTCACCTGTGCAGAGGAAAGAGTGAACTTAAACTATCATTCAGCACACATTGCCAAAAACATGCAGTTTAACGTATTATAGGTCAGGTCAAAATGAAAGTGCTACTGCAGAGGTTTCCCATATCCAAGCGCTGTTACAAGGCAGCGTCACTGTATTGTTTCATTTCTAGTCCAATGGCTCCCAACATGACATCTTAATCCTCAGACTCAACTTTGAAGGCACCTCTCAATGTTGAAGAGGAGAGGAGAGGAGAGGAGAGGAGAGGAGAGGAGAGGAGAGGAGAGGGAAGGGAAGGGAAGGGAAGGGAAGGGAAGGGAAGGGAAGGGAAGGAAAGGAATGGTAGAAAAAAGAAAGAAATTATTCTCCTGATAATCCTTCACCAGTTTCTCCTATAATTTGTAAACATTCCAGTTGTATTAATTTTTAAGGCACGTTCACATAGTTGTGAAAAGAGCCTATTAGCTTAATCATGTCCGTCTATCCATTTGTCTGCATACATCAATGCAGCTCCCCCTGGACACATTTCCGTGAAAGGTGATACAATGGGCTTCTATAAAAATCTGTTGAGAAACTCCAAATTTGGTTAAAATCAAGCAAAAATATCAGGCACTTTACACAGAATGCCAAAGCACATTTTGCTGTTGCCAGCAAGATTAAATCACCATAAAAGTGCTCTCTTTGAGTCAAATGACACCAGGCTGTTCGGATAGCCAAAGAGGTGCAAATATTAAACACAAGCACCACAACGTTATGTTGCGTGTAGACTGCCTTGGTCTCTCTGTATAATCCTATGGAATTCAGTTCTCCATGAAACTTTTAACCCATTTCAAAGCTATCAGCAGAAAACTTCTACCACAGTAAAAAGCACATTGTGTATTTTATACAAAACAGTTCTACCACTTAAAAAACATGCCACCTGTTTTGGACGTACTGTTTCTCAAATACACAGAGTACTGTAGTACAGATTTACTCTTTCAAATACTGGTGAACCCAAAGCCAACTGGCTTCACCAACACTGGAAGGTTCAACTTTGTGACTAGCAAATTTCCATGTTGGGCAAACTAAACTGAATATATTACTTTCATTCACTTCCTTTCATTATACTATCATCAATGTATGGCATTCGCTTACTTACCGGTATGCAGGCGCATGTGCATTTTCAATGTGCTGCGTGATGAGGCAGAATAACCACAGAAATTACAGAGATGTGGCCGCAGTTTACCATGAACATTATCTTTGTGAATCCGCAACATTCGAGGATTGGTAAAAGCACGACCACAGACATCACATTCTCCAAGTGGACCGGATTTCTGTTTCTGTTTTGCCACATGAATTACCTGTAACAAAACATGGCCACAGGTCCCTTTTATATTATTTTTGTTTGCTTCCTAGTCTTTAAAATACACTTCATTAACAGCATACGTGAAGGTATAATGTCAAAGAGAAGACAGTATGTACAATAAACTAGCAAAGATGGCAAAGGAAGTGTTGCTGGCCTATTTTAAGGTACTATTCTGTCATGTGACTTAAAGGACTGAGAGAAAGCGCAAAGAAATATCAGTCAGCATAACCCAGATTCTAACCACAGACCTCCACAACATAAAGTAGCCATGCTAACCATCACAATGCGACTTTTGGTGCTAGCATATTGTTCTCCAAGATATTACTGAATTTTTAACATCTCAATATGAAATATATATATAAAACATAAAATGTATGTTAATACTTTATGAGTTTATATTCATCACATCAGTCGTTCTAAATTTAAATATATTTCTGGACTGTACCAAAACTATTGAAAAAAAAAATTACTTTATTAGAACAATTCTTTTTGAAAGGAGGATTGAAGCTTGCATTATCACCTGCACTCACCTGTTCAGCCAGATTCTTTATGGCTGTACATGTTGATCATACAGTAATATACAAGGTTATGACCAGCAGAAGAAAATCCAAGGGTAATAACATGATTGGTAGACACATTCACTGTCACAATAGTTACTGTCTTACCTTATGAGATCTGAGAGTCTCATGCTATTAAATGTATAAAATTCTGGTCTAATGGGATGTGGAACCCTGTTCTTTGGTAGACAGGCACCAATGTCTCAGAGGAACCTGCTGCCCCTTCTTCTTCAGTTTCCTCCAAAATATTAGTACCCATCCACCAAACCACAAGGCATCACATCTCACATGGATATGATTATTGCTGTACCTTATGATTACGCAGCTGTTTTCGGTTCTTAAATCCCTTTCCACAATTATCGCACAGGAAAGGTCTCTCGTCTCCATGGATTCGACGATGCAGATTCATCAGTTTGCTGTAACTATAAACAAAGCTCTCTCTCAGACACAGGCATATAATGAAATGTATACACAAGAAACAATATTATAAAATATAAAAATAATATTAAAAATATACAAATATATAAAAAATATGAACATAGTAATGTGGAAAAAATGGTACATATGATTAAGAATATGTGTTATGTAGTACTATACCAGTTTAAATACTTCATTTAACACCATGCCTTCAATGGTAGCTGGACTGATGGTAAACTGCAAATATTAGCTGGGACTATTATGTACAGCATTAAACTGACCCACACCTCAGACAGAGGAACTGAGAGGGTGAAACTTCATAATTTGTTCTTATCACTGTAAAGTATTACAGTGGGCAGAGAAACAAGGTTGAGATGGTCACACATAGGATGAATGAGAAAAGCGTGTAAAATTTTACTCAGAAAACCTGAATGAAATGGATCAAGAGGAAGAATGACGTACAGATGCAATAATAATATTAAAATTAATCCCAAACAAATACAAGATATGAGTATATCACCTTCAAACTAGTTCAGGATAAGGTCCAGTGGTGGGCTGTTGTGAACCGGTGATTAACCTTTAGATTCCATGAAAGCTCAACAACTTCTTTATAAAATGACTACTAACTTCTCAAGAAGACCTCTGCTCCACTCAGTTAGTCTGCCTTTGTATGCACATTACCTGTTGCTTTTATAGTCACACTGATCACAAGCGAAGAGTTCCATGTCAATGACATGGTAACGCCAAAGGTGAGTGCTAAGTGACTTCCAGTGAGAAGTTTCCTGTGAGCATTCAGGGCACAGAAACTTCTCATCATGATGGCAACGGCGATGGTACTCGATGTTGTCATGGGAACGCAAACGAACTGGACACCCATCTATATCACATCTATTTAAAGGAACAAATGGAGTAGTTTATATCATATATTACCGTGCAAATTGATTCATTTGAGGAATATTATCTGGCATGTAATGTACGAGAGTTATAATTAGGATGGGAAATGAATTACACTTAATACAAGAGCACTGCAGAAATTAAACTAAAGGACATTAATGACAAGGACACTCAATTTCTACCATGCAAAGCTGTATGATGTACACACAGCAATAGAATTCCTGATTACAGTAACTCTTTAATCATAAAGGATGCAACAGGTACACTGTACTTCACAAGCCAAGCTATTTGCCAAATATGCGAAGTGTGTTCTTTATTTTGAGAAATATAAGACAGAAAACAACAACAAAATTAGCACCTTACAGTTTTAAGGATGTAAAATAATGTTCTATACATACAACGATAAAATATTTTTCTGACGCCAAAATTCTGACAATCTGTTGAATGTTAATTGGTGCATTCATGTTTTTCTTCATTAACAATAACAGAACTAACTATACTACTACTACTACTACTACTACTACTACTACTACTACTACTACCACCACCACCACCACCACCACTACTACATTATCTCCTTCATGCAGGGTATTCGCACTTATATACCTGAAACAAACCATGTTTCCAGGCTATAGTGTCGCAGCTATTCCATGCTTACTATTCATGATGCATATAACGTTGTCTGCAATATTAAACTCTTTTGTGCTTCTACATTAGAACTTTCCGCAGTGTGTGTGCTGTGCCCAATATAGCTGTATTCCGTAGTTCCTTGATTTTGTGTTGTTGTTGTTACTACTGCTACTACTACTACTACTACTACTACTACTACTACTTTATTTTTCCCTTAGTTTATAAATGGTAAAGTTATGCCTGTATATGCCATGAAGGCATAAGAGGGAGTGGAGGTTTAGAGCCATTCATTTTAAACCTTGACACTACATTCTTCAGTTCATCAACTGTCTCTATTCTAAACATAAATTTGTATGACACTTATTTTGCTAATGGATCGAGACAACAAGTATTGCCCTGTTAAGGTACATTCATCATGCTGACATATGACAAAAGACCACAGACCTGTAACCCAACTCTTTCTCTGCAAGTTCTTTCCGGGCAGATGACGATTTCCGATGACCATTAGCAGGGATGTTCTTAGAACCTTTTGGCCGACCCGGTTTCCTCTTAGCTAATGAAGCTGTTCCTTGATGAGATTTAAGTTCAATTCTCTGCGTCTTCTGGCCCAAAGAATTACCTTCTGAACTACAAACTGTTACTTCAGAATCGGCTCCCAAACCAGGTACCTGCTCTGTATCAGTCTTCACCATCTGCACAATAACAACACAGTTAAATGATCAGGTAATTATTTTTGGTAATGCTTATAAGCTTCGCCACACCACACATCACATGCTTAGCAAGAATGGTTTACCAGGCATCACTAAGATATTCAAAAGTAAAGCTACCAGATATAATGCTATTATTTCGAATTTGAAACAAACACCCTAACAAAACTGAAAAGTTAGTCAGGCTTTACGATCATAACATTTAAAGGATGAACATCATGTGGTACATTGGTCCTGCCTTGAAAGTTCAAATGCCACCATGCTGGTATTAATAACAGTGGGGAAGTAGAAAGCATTCAGGTAGTGCTGGCCAGCAACGGCATGGTATACTCTTCTTTATGTTATTCATACCATGCATAGTCTTACAATTAATATATCAATCGACTTAGGCACTTAATAAAATACATTTACGAACAAGAATAGAACTCCTGCATGTTTCGGCACTGGGATGCCATCATCAGGGAGTTATGAAGAACAAAGGAGTACAAGCCCAACATGCTAATCTAAGTACTGTCTCGCTCTTATTGGAATAATTATAATACCTAGATTATTACTTTTACAAATATATTTTTAACATTTGTTAAAGTTCATTGTATAAGTATGTTAACTGTTATTACCTTAAGTTCACAGCCTTCATCCACTGTTATCTTCGCAAGTTTCTGCTGCGTCACGGCACTGTCGTCTATGACCAATGATCCCTCTCTCAAATCGCCATCAGATTCACCATTGCTACACAGACTAACATCATCACAAACATCATCAGCAGTGGTGATGACAGGAGTTTCATCAATCCCTGGAAATGCTTCATTGTTCAAGTTCCTCACGCGAATCTTGCTGTGTTCATCAACCAATACATTAGGAGCAGCCGAAGAGCTAACATCTGTGACACTGTTGGTAACACTTGATATCCCTTTCCTATCAGTGCATTCATTGTCAATAGGATTAGAAATTTCAGAAGGGTGATTTTTAACCCTGATTTTTCTTCTTTTCGTATCAAACTTATTCTTGGCTTTAGCATCCACATACGAAGACTTGACTACTACTTCAACTAATGGCCTTAATTCCTCATCTCCCACCTGGTGATCTTGTGACAGATGAACCCTGAGAGACTTTGAAGTAAAGAAAATATTCCTACATCCTGGGCATTTAATGTTGTGTCTAATTTCCGGTTCACTACTTGGTAAATGTGAGCCATGTACAAGTTCAATATGCATTGCTACTCCTCTCTTTTCAAGTGTCAGGAAAGGACAAAACTTACATTTGTAGCAAGCAACTTGTTCTACATAACTGTCCAGTTCCAGGTTTTTAATGTTCTGCTTCTTTGCTTCTTTACTGCACTTCGCACGTGTATATTCACTAGCAGCTTTGCCATTATTAATGTCCTGCAGTCTCCGCTTCTTTGACGTGTTATCTTTAGGGCCATTACCCCCAGCTTTATTAACTTTCTGATTTACAGAATTTTCAAAATTCTCTTGTTTAACAAATACTGAAACAACCCGCTGTTCACAATTCACATCACTACTATGAGACCTTGTCAAAGATTCACCCACATGTCTTGGCATGTCAAGATTCTGACTTAAGTTGCTTTTAATCTGATTTGTAGTTGTAAGTTCATTAGGATGCATAGGAAGTTTAGACACTATCCTAGAATACACAGGTGGTGGTGTCTGTTTAAGAGTACTTGGGTCAATTTCCACAGGACCTATTACCCTAGGATTGACCTCAACCTGACGTTTGATAATTACATTTTCATTTGATAACCGAGCACTATCTATGGAAGGAAGACTGGAAATAGAAGCCTGTTTTTCTGGAACTGGAACAGTAGGAGGCGAAGATGTTGTAGCAGTGCCAGAATGTCCGTGTGTATCATTTAAGAGGTGCAAGTGTTGCTCCATTAACCTGCCACCTCCTGCAAGATGAATCTCCTCTGGAACACTGATCACTTTATTATGTTGCATATGTATATCAATGTTGCAACCCAACTCCACCGTATGGCCCAACTCCAGATCTTCTGTCTGTGTCAGAGTTGATACCTTATCAGCAGATGATAGGTGCATCACCTGAAACAAACACAACAAACAGCACATGTGAAACAACAATTAACATTTCATGTGAAAAATCACTGGAATTAGTATTTACTACAGCAGAGTCTGGATTAACTGAGGTTCCACATTATCTGTGCTGAAATGTTGAAAAGTTGTATATACTCTGTCATTAAAGACAAGAGTATGTAGTTCAGTACAAAGCAGGAACTCAGTGATGACTCATGTCCATGGAGTACCTGGATTGCAGTGTTGCCAACAGAACCTTACTCCTGCACTAATCGCACACATCAAGCATTCACACACCAGTTGACTGTTGAGCCATGCTGATCTTTTTACGTTTGTTGATTTCAAGACTTTAGTGTAAGCACTATGAGTGGAACACGGAAACTTACTGTTGTGTCCTTAGATATGACGTTGAATGCAATCAAATGCTTGGATCAAGGAGAAACAATAAAAAAAGTGGCTAGTGACTTAGGCATTGGTGAAGTGACTGCAGCGGACTGGGGGAGAAAGAGAGCAGAAACTGAAAAATGATGTTCACAAGAGCACCTATATGTGATAATGAAAACTGTACATGATATTAAAGTGTAGTGCTAACAACTGTAAGTGTACAATTTTCTTGTCTATGACTCGTAATTTTATACATAGTACTATTTTTTTAATTTTTGTAATTTTCGTAATAAAACAGTTGCAAATAAAATTATGTTATTATGCTCAATAGTAGGTCTAACCAGAAAACAGAGTGTGCATCACAATAACGTATTCAAATCCAGCTTACTTAATATTTAATAATTTACCAAGCCTTCCATTTTATCCGCATTTTTGATTACCCGAGGTTCCCCTTGGTCCACATTACCTCGGATAATCAGGTCTCTACTGTATATAATGGCGGTTACTTCAATTATGATGTTTATGCCACTGTAGGAGGTGGTGATCCAAACTACAATGCCAATGAAATGTGGAGAAGAATTTGTGTTCTGCGGATATTCATAAAAACAAAAACTGACAATATGTTTTGTTTGAAAGTGCCAGCTTCCAAACACTTGTATTTGTACCTGTTGCTGAGTCATGAGGTCTGCATGATGTGAGCTCTCAGACTCCAAGTCCAAGTGGCATGCATCGGCACCAAGAGCAGAAAGTACTGACGACACCTGACTGCTGCTCATGGTGGGAAGTACCCCAGCCTTTGAAAGCTGTGACAGGATTTCTGCCGGAGACTGCATTGCATAGGCAGGAACTGACTCAACAGACGTACTGTGGGTTGTAGTTGTACTTGAGGAAGATGATGATGATGATGATGACGACGACGATAATGATGATGAAGGTACGGACACAGTGACAGATGTCACTGGTACTGAACTGATGCTAGAAGTAACTGGAATCATGGTTGACAGAATTACATATCATTCATGTGATGAAAACTGTCTGCACACATGTGCAAAGAGTCACAAGTAAGTGAACTCATTCCAACTTTGTGGTCTTTCTTTTAACATTCCTGAGGCATTAACTTCAAGGTCTGAGGAATGACAAAGACTCCACAGTCACGACAGCCAGAAACTTCACAAAAACAAATCATGTGTGTTTGCCCTGAGTAAACCTGCCTGATCCACAATCTGTGAAGTCAACAGATGGACACTCGTATTTCACTGTACAGGTTAAAGAAATAAGTAACCTCTTAGAATCATAATAGTGTAATGGAGGAACGATGCTGTAATACAGAACACGTTTACTTGTAAAATCAGCAATATTTAAAACAAAAAATGAAGTACTCTTTTGATATTTACACATAAGATACAAAATTTCAAGTTTTCCAAACAATAATCTCTAACAATTCATACAGCAAACACAAAGCATATACTTGTCACTAAAATTACAATGGGGGTGCCATTTTATGGTAGACACATACCTGAGGGGCCAGTAGTGGATGTAGATGTAACCGATGTCACAGTATTTGTGCCTGAGAGTGGTAAAGTCACGCTTGAAGTTACAGGTACTAAGCCGGACATGTCTGCTGAGAGGTGAGAATGTTGGGCTGCTGTTTCTGTAGTATTATTTTGGCTAACTGATGGAATAACTGCACCAGGATACGATTGAGCAGAACTTGTAGTTGGTACCAGTGGGCGTGAAGTCTCAGCAGGGACAGATGCTGGAGGAATGGCAGCTGTACTACTTGGAACAGGCAGAAAATTGCACGACATGGGTAAAATACTAGAAGAAACTTGCAGAGGCATGGACAAAGGAACTGCATTACCAGAAATTGGTATAGAGATACCAACTGGGTGGCCATAAATTGCACTTGAAGACAGTGGAATTGTAATTATTTGGCCAACATCTTGTGATGACAAGACATGATGGTCATCCCCTTTACCAGAAGTAATGCCACTGGAAACCGGTATGATGATATGATTTAAATCAGGCGATGAACCATTATTTGTTTGAAAATTTACTGAATGTGGAATGGATACATTTTGAACTGGATCAGCTTGACTTAGTTCTTCCGTAGAACCATGATTTTCATCCAGTTTGATAGGATTTGTACTGCTGCCATGGATGGGGCTATCAGAAACCGCTGAAGAAAGCAAAGAGATACTAGCCTGAGGCGTGCAATCAGCAACTGTCAAAATATCACTGTTAACAGGTACAACTTCGTGAATGGTGTCACCAACATTTTCATTTCGGTCATTCAGAGAAGAACCAGAAGAATCACCAACCTTGCCATGTGACAGTGTTTGAAGATGACTAGTATGATGAGATTTCATTTCTGACATTGGGGGAAGGGGAACAAGCTTCTGGGACACATTATGAGGGGTACTAAAACAGGATGGTTCCAGTTTGGGTACTGATGAGTAAACTAACGTAACAGAACTTTCTTTGGAAGGAGCAGATGTTTGGGTCACGACAGAAGATTCAGTGGTTCTGTGAACTGAAGCTGATAATGAAACTAGAACCTTCAGAGAATGGGCTCCAAGTTGAGGGACTTCGTATGCTGGAATCTCAGACAGAATAGGTACTGTGCCTGAACCACCACTGAAAGAAGTTGGCATGGCAGTAAAAATGCCTGAACCTGCTGAAACTGTACTCCTGGTAGATGCTGAAGATAAGCAACTGAGGGAAGGAGTATTCCCAGGCCGTGGAATTTCTGAAACAGGAGGGAGAGGACCTGATGTTAAAGACATAAGAGGTAGACCTCCGTGTGAAAATGCTTCCGAGGTGAAAGATACTGGTGGTAGGGAAACAAGGGGTAGGTTTCCCAAAGGTAAAGGTCCTGTCAGAAGAGTTCCTGGAGACAATGATTTTGATGAAAGAGTTCTTCCGTGAGATAAGGTTTTCTGTACATTTTCTGGAGGCAACAGACCAGGAGTAGACTGCGACAATTTAATATCACTGACTGCAACTGTTTGAGCCTTAGGCACACTACCGTTCTTCTTGCCAGCAGTTTCTCTTGGTGCCTTTTCTTCTTGTCCAGAGTAGCTAAAGGATAAGAGTGCCTGAAATGAATAAAACAGGAACCATTAAAAGCTTACAAATATGTAAGTCACCAAAATGATCAGCCTGCCCAACGACACAAAGTAAAAAAAAAAACCTGCCATCATGAAACTAATGACTTACCACAGTATTCACCTTATCCTATGCCAGTGAAACCATTGCACATTTTCAAAGTCCATTTCTTTCATTCTCGCCTAGGTCTTTTAATTACCTTCTCTAAAGGGTTTCCTACCAAAATATTGTTTTCATTTAATGTTTCCAGCTAATTAAACATCATTCACAGCTGATCATGTACTCAATTACCTCAGTAATATTAGATAAGGGGTATAAATTATGATGATCCTCTTTGGCATCACTGTTAACCATAACATTATATAACCATTTATAAAGGGGTTAGTTTTTAATGCTATGGGACTTTATATTCATAAGGCAATAGTAACAGTTAGAAAGACTGGGAAACTAGCTAGGCACGGGGTGTAGTTAATTAGGACATCTGGCTTACAGAACAGTGCAGGACCAAAGGGGACAAGCTAGGACTGTAAACAGAGTTAGCACTAGTTAGAATGGGTGAGAGATATGCTGCTAGTTTGTAGCAAAAGGACCTTAGTTTGTCAATGTCAGGTTTAATGGGTTTAGAAGTGTTTTGCAGCTACAGAAATGTGGGACGTTGACAGCTTTGCCTGCGATAACTCATCTAGTAGGAGGTAACGAAGTCATATGTCCACTTTTGACTGTTACTTAGAGCACCGGGATCACATGGGTTGAGTCACAGGTCACAATGTTAGGGCATAGTCAGCCAATGGGAATTTAGAATTTAAAGTTATAACTTTTGACCTATTAGGGATAGTCAAGATATGAGTATGGCCAATTAGAAGATGCAGAAAATTTGAGAGAGGGAGGAACTTTGAACTGAGGAGCCAGCCGTTCGTTGCTGATGCCTGAGTAGATGCTGTCTGTATTTCTTGGTGGTCGGACACATACAAATGAATGCTTAACTAAAAATGTGCTACGAATAATAAAAGCGAAAGGTGATGATTTAATTCAGTGCCTCATCTAGAAATAAAAATTACAGATTCAGTGTAAACTTTGATTAGTAACAATAAATTTGTGTTATTAACTATTGAAGCATTAAGTAGTGCTTCAGAACACTTAGATTCCCTGTAATGACGTCATGCTAAACCGACTGAAGAAGCTATTGGGAGTTATAATTATATTCCTAGGTTATAACAACACTCGTTTAAAACGACACAAAATATTCAGTCCCTTTCATGTCATTATAACCGAGTTCAACTGTATTTCCCAAACATTAAACAAGCAACATTAAAGCATTATCGGCCATTAAGTTGAAAGGGGCATAATGAAGTAAGTACCTGCCGCAAAATTCCATCGCTAGACAAAAGAACAGGCGTGTCAGTTGACAAACTGATAGACTCCTGCTGACAACCAAGTGGAATGATATTAGCCTCATTCACATGTTTTACTTCGGCTTGCTCTGTCCCTTTCTGCTGAATATGTGGAGTGGCTGACAATGTTCCTCCATTTGGGTTGATTTCTGCACTTGGCTTAGTTTTGCTTGAGGAAATGTTTTTAAACTTCTTCCCTGCTACATTGCTTTGGCTTATGCTTTTGGTACCCTGTGCTTCCTTTTTTGTAACTTTCATGTCTTCAGAAATATTTACATATCAGGTAAAGAAACAGCCAGTCATGATACAAGTTTCTGTCCTGTAACAAACACAATGGAATGTCAATATCACATGCACCAAAACTGACCCACCTTACATCAACTTTGTAGATTTTTACATGCTGAGTATGCCTGTACAGCACTGTGTAACCTTGACTCATAAGCTGATGTCATAAACTGAAACTGTTCTATTTTGACATACACCACAATTGTGAATTGGGCAGAAGAAGTGGGCCGATGGCACTTGTAGTAAGAGTGAAGGTACTATGCAACAGGAAGGGGCCATGACGTTAATAAATGCTGGTGTGTTTGACACTAGCCAAATTACACCCTGAGCTGATGTCATGGTTTGAGTACCAGCAATTCCATTGTCTACATGTGATAAGGTATTTCATGTTGGTAAGGGAACTGAAGCAATTCGTGAACTTCTGTTACACCATGCAAACTCACGGTACGTAACACGTAACGGTACTCCACCGACATTCTGAAAGAGACTGAAGGCTTTAGGGGCAGTACCTTTCACGCACGACATGTTGAATGGCTCAGTACGTTGAAATCACAGATCTAGTATTTTGACAATCCCCCTGCCCTCCTCCAAATCAATGGACGGGTTGGGGATTCTGTATCTACAAAACAGTTTAGTACATGTAAATAACAACTTCTAACTGCACGATTCCATGATGCGTGTTCTGTAAATTGCACTTTATAACAGGGAATGAAAGTTAAACACGGTATAAGTACATACTATGCATGTTAAAATATAAATCTACATACCATAATAAATTGAGGTTATAAAACATCAATTTATTATGCTATGATCGGTCCAATAGTGACGTCAGGCATCCGTGATATTCCAGATAACTTTGCATTTGCATTAACATAACCCCTCTTTCATACACACATTCACTTAGGCTACGCCCACTTCCTTCGCCTACTCTCTACACTCTCTAACGCTCATAACCAACACCTTCCAAATTAATTGACGAAATTACATCCCTATACCTGCCATGAGGCTAGCTAACACACGGAGACCTGGGTCAAGGAGGCAACCACAGATCATCTGGTATGGACACAACCGCCTATACGTACATCACGGATCATCTATGGCCCACATGCGTATTTGTTTTGTTTACAGCGCGGATCGGAGGAACGTCTATACACAAGTACTCAAGCACAAGGTACGGTAGTTCCGCCTGTCTGCCGTATACGGCGGTGGTATGGTGGCGACTTTGCCCTGTTTCCCGTATGCGGCGCTGTTACGTCCACTAAACACCTCCTTTCCCACCCTTTTCAAACCGTGGACGACAGAGAAGTGAATACACAAGTGGGGAGTTGCCTGGCTGCAGCCCACCAAAACCCCAAAAACTGAAATTTAAAAAACACAGATTTCGTAGATATTATGATATCAAAAGTTTTATATAATTTACCCTTGAGCCAAAATCAGCCACTTAAGTCAGCTGATGACTAGTACATTTGAATTTTTAAAAATAAAATAACAAAAACAAGAGGATAGGACACTGCGATTGAGTCATGGAACACGTAGTTATATTTGCCTGTATATAAATGCAGCTGCTCACAGTGTTATGTTGTACTTACATGATTTTTACAACATAATTGCAATCAAACACAAATTATATATAGCTTTAGGGTCAGCCCCCCCTCCCCCCCGCCAAGGAAAAGTTCTGGGAGTGCATCTGACAACAGACATTTATGATCTTTGGACACAACAGTTCCTAGTGCTGGCTACTGCTAGCTTTACTTCTGTCTGTTGTCCACTCATTTCTAACCACTGCACACAACAGCGAACAGCTTCATGCTGCGGTACCCACTGAATAGGTGGTTGTGTGGGCTCTACAGCTGGTCTGGTCGGTAGAGGAAGACTTACTTCTATCAACAATCGGGCCATGATTTCTTGCTGTCCAGGCAGTAGTCTAGTCACTGTACTGACTGAGAAACCCCACGGTCACTACAAACTAGGTTCATTACTTAGATGTGCCAAACACGCCATGTGCACTTATGTCTTATTTTCTAAACTTGCCAGTAGTTTGAATTCTCAAAACCTTGTTTTCATTCCAGCCAGACTTCCCCATCCTTTTACCTGCACACGTTCATTTAACAGTTTTCTGTGTGTAACTTGGAAATGGACAAACTCTGTACACCCAGGAGTAAAGGGTACAATACACCACAACTAGAACCAGGGCTGTGAAGTCTGTACACAAAAGCTCTGACTCCGACTCCTTGATTTTTAAAACTTCCGACTCCAACTCCTTGATTTTTAAAACTCCAACTCTGACTCCTTCATAAAAGCTCAATATGTGTTAATAATGGTAAACCTATAAGACATTACATCACCATCACGTGAATCATCAGGCTACTGTTTAGACTTATAACCTATATTTAAGTATAAGTCTAATGGTTACTGTAGCTACCAGGGCTCTGGAGTTGGAGTATCTAGTTAAGATTTTAGACTGAGGTCGGAGTCGGTACATTTTTACTGACTCCACCTAAAAACTCCTTCCGACTCCAACTCCACAGCCCTGATTAAAACACTGAGATTGTAATGTCCAAAACATCCAGACTGGCGCTTTGGCCTCCTTAGCCTTCTGTTCAATGGGTACTAGCATTACAGCAGCTAGAGCATGAAGCCGACCTTCCTTATCCAGTGGTAATGTTAAGAATTAGTGGATCTATACCTTCACTCCCTCATATGCCATCATAACTTGCCTGGGGCAGTTTTACCCATTTACCATTACAACTCATATCTACCCTTGCCTGAGTAAACTTTGACAGTTGAAATTGTTACTTAAAATATTTAGCCATATCACCTTAAAAGATACAATCGAGATATAATCCCCAAAGGTCTTTCTTTTTAAAAACTCACTAGAATATACACTGGCCCTCAAAAATCGTTCAGTGTTTCTGTAAGATGCCTCTTTTGGATAAAAAGAAACAGCAACTTCAAATGAAAGTTGAAAAAGTGGCTGAAACCTGACAGTTACATCAATATACCACTACGTACGCAGGGTTGTGGAGTTGGAAGGAATTTTAGGTGGAGTCGGAGTCGGAAGAAATATTTAGGTGGAGTCGGAGTCAGTAAATATGTACCAACTCCAACTCTGACCTCAGTCTAAATTCATAACTAGATACTCCAACACCAGAGCCCTGGTAGCTACAGTAACCATCAGACTTACACTTAAATATATAGGTTATAAGTCAAAAAAGTAGCCTGATGATTCAGGTGGTGGTGACGAAATATCTTATAGGTTTACCACTATTAGTACATATTGAGCTTTCACGAAGGAGTCGGAGTCGGAGCTTTTGTGTACCGACCCACAGCCCTGTATGTAAGGCGTGTCATAGTGAACAGTCAGTCAGATCAACAACCACAAGCATCCACCTCTTCCACAGAGGCAATTTATACACATACGAATCAGAAGGAAACACAGCAAAGTATCAACAATGGTACAACTCTAATTTCAAAATAAGTTGTACACTTATGACTAGTGCTAGGTAAGTTTCATATAAAGTTGCAGCACAATGATACGTATCACTGCAGACACTGCATTAACAGTTTTGGTTTCAGCAGACAAATTACCTGTATATTATCATTTTATAAAATACATAAAACAATCAGAATTTTAAAGAAAGAAAGTGTTATGAAGTGTTTCACATGCATGATGGCTGACAGTAAACAATATTGCAGTTCAATAATATCAGTCACGAGTAAAAGCGAAGTATATTCACATTATTCACCCACTTTTTAAAAATAAATTACTGTCACAGTATGGATGCAATAACGAAAAAGGTTTGATGAAAATCATACATTTCATCATCATTATTGCATAGTTTGATGCAGTAAGACATTGGCCAGGTTGCCCTGCTGTCCTCTGACAATCGCCTCTCAATGCTGGCAGTCCCAACTTTTACAGGCACTGAGCCTGCTACGTACTGGACAGGCACTGCAAGAAGGGAGAATCTGCCAAGCTCAGCTGTCTGTACTTCATTACCAAAAAATATAAAAAATAAAAAAAAATTTTCAATTTGTATTCTGCCACTAACTCTCTGGGCAATGAGGATTTGGTAGCAGTGACACTACGTGGCAGGCATCCATCAACGAGACGCAGTTTCCTGTAAGGGACTGAAAGTTGCTGCTAAAGACTGTCGGGCTACGTGTACAGCAAGAGGAGCAAACTGCATCTGTAGATTCAAAGATTCAACGTTGATCAATCAATCTGTCTTTAAAGACCCAACATTCACTTGTCCCCTTGGATCTTGGAATGTAACCAGCCTGTGGCTGCCACATTATACAGGATGGCACTACAGGAAGCCATTTACCATCAGACCTCTTTAACAATGACACGCCAATGGGAGACATGATGGTAACCATGATGTCTCTCACACCTGCTCTGACCAGAGACCTCACGGTCTGGACCTTCGTGCAAAAGTGGTGGAATAATTACAGACTGGGAAGCAGTGGAGGATGCCTTGCATGTTGCTCAGGCTTTGCTGCAATGCTATTCTCAGTGTGTCCCTGTTCTCCACACTATGGACAATGGTTCCTCCCTTGTCTTCAGACTAGCCAATCCCAGTCTGTGTAAGGTACCAGTATGTTCTGGAGGAGCCCACTGTGCACACACATGCATGTAAACGTCTGTAATAAAATAACACTTTTGTTTCCACACACAAAAAAACAAGACCATTACTTTTCTCTTGACAGCAAGCCTCCCACTGCCATCTTGGTGACTGCATTTTTATACAACAGTGTCAGTATTAGCACAGTATTTTGCTGTCACCTCCAATAATGTTAATGAATTACTGTACTCACTGACAAAGTTTTAAATGCAACACAAATTCAAGAAACAAAATAAGGAGAGAAATATTTCAGGTGCCACTTTATGCGTGTATATATAAGATCTTCACATTATGGTTACTCATTATGAGAGGCCACGATACTGTTTGACTAAATTCATTATGGTTTATAAATACAGTGAAACTTGCTCAAGAAAAACACAGTTAAGAAAATTTCCCGCCTAATAAGTCAGGATACAAAACCATCAAAATTCTCCCATTTCATTAAAATTACCTTTTTAAGAAATTTCCCACTTAAGAAGTAGAATTTTCTTGGAATTTTCAAAATTTTCTTAACAGGGTTTCACCGTATATGGAAATTACCTAATTTGCTTTCCTGTAACACACCTCATACATGTTAAGAAAATTTGTAAAGTACAGGTATGACTCTACTCTCTGTGGCACACTAGCATTCACTGTACCAGTATGATCACACCTGGGGAAGTGTTAATGCAAATTGGCATTCACAGGAATAAAAAATTAATCAGCCCTTGAGATAACAGTCTTTGGACAGGATTCAAAATGATGACCTCCAAAACGGGAGTCAGCTTTATTAACACTAAGTGAAGTTGCTGGACTGAATTTTCTACAGACCTATATACTGCAGACTACATGATTACAAATCCTTTCCAAACTGGACTTTGTCTGGTCTACATCTTATAAAGAATCTGCTTAGGTAAACTGCTCATTATAACGTGCTTCTGTATGTAAAATGTGTGGAATATTTAATAACAAATGTAATCAAACTCATGTAAACATTTTACAAAAATACATGAAAAGCATGTTTTTCAGTTCCCTTACAGCTTCCACACTTCATATGTAAACTCACAATCAAACAGATGCTTCAATAACCTTAATCACTATTCCTATATATTTTTGAATACAATCAGGATCTAGATGGTCACAATGCAGTTCACTGGAAAGTTCCATGAATTGTGTTTGAGTCTAGCATTTGTAAAAGGTAACGGTAAAGCAGTCCCATTACAAGCCTGGACAGGATCTTAGTGGTCCAGGAGGTTGAGGGTCCCAGGATTTCTAGACAACTGGCACATGAAGATGGCAAGGTTCAAGGTTGTCAGCCCTACTCACCAGCGGCCTTTATGCACCCCCCCCCCCCCCCCAAGATACCCATGGTACTCTTTCTGTTAGAGGCCGAGTCGACCCCAAGACCATAGCGTGACTGGTAGCATTAAGTCAATGAAAACTCCCAATGACCCCATCGGGAATCAAGCCTGTGACCTTCCAGCTTGTAGCGCAGTGTTCAATCGATTGCATCACTGTGTAACCCTCTAGCATTTGTAGATCATGAATTATCTGTTTTGGCACAAAAATTATAGGGCCATGACAAACTGGTCCTGTGAATGGGTGAGAGTAACTTTCTGAGAGATTAAAAATTTTAGATTCAGAGAACAAATAGATGGTTAGCTGAAGTGTGCGACAGATCACACATCTTGTCTGGTTGCTGCCCATTTCTCTGTAAAATAAATACACCTACTGTACGATATATGAGTAACAAATAAACAATTTTAAGTTCTACATGAAAGACTTGCGATAGAGAAACAGCATTTGGCCTGGCAGGACAGCTTTAGGCTTCCACATTATCACAGTCTTCTAGTATACTTCTCTTCCACTCTTCATAACTTTGTATATTGCAGGTATCAGGCGTACTTCTTGTGGGATGTGGAGGAAATTCTTGCGTTACTGAATCTAAAGGAACAAAGAAAAAAATGCTGTTAGTAGACACCACTACAAATTACGTTTACTGACATACTTAAAAATCAAACTCCATCTACTCGTAATTTAATCTATAGATGCATGGTGTCATACCCTGCCCAATACATGCAACAGTTATTCCACAATACCTTGGCTGCCAATCCTCATTTATAGACCTAGCTTATCATATGAAGCAGAGATAATATGTTTTCCCCTTACCAGCATGATTTCTTCAATAACTGGTCTTTATGTCATGTGACAGTAACATTACTTACACTTTGTTACAGTTTTTGTCTTCTTCAGTAGGCTTGGTGGCTTGTATTTATCTTCTTCTACATCACATGATGATAACTTTAGGTTAGGATTAAGTTCTTCTGCGTATCTTTCAAAAGTGTTTGCAAGTTTCAGGAACGACGACTTCTGGACATGGCTCATTTCTAACAGCTTCGCACGGTCCACTTTTAACCTGCAATGTCTACAAACAAAACCAATACTATTATTAGGCGAAGGCTGGACGAATCTTATTTATTTACACTTTACTAATTTCACGGAGATTACTTATTAGTGACCCTGATGGCAAGATAATTGAGGTGAACTGGAAAAAAAGTGGGGTAGGAAACGGTTAACATCCATTCAAGATACTCTCCTGTTCATATGGAAGAGAGAAAATCCCTATTAACCCTTTAAAGACGAAGCGTATCTGTTTTTATAAGGACTCAGTGCATACCGCGCTGTAAACACTCTCCACGTTGGTTATAAAAACCAGTCTCTTAATGTTTTATAAGGCAAAAGTTGCTGTTTGTTCTGAGGTCCGTACAAAACCCATAAACGCAATGTGGGCACCACGTAGAATTTTTTAACGTTAAACCTGGTCATATGTAAAGTTACCACTAGGCTTTAAAAGGTTAAACATTAGGAAAGCCAGAATCCTAGCCAGAAACTAGAAATATCACCAACAGAAGTTACAACTTTAAAGATCTTTAGTAAAAAGTTTGGAATGTGTAGCATACAAAGGATCAGAGTTGACAATTCCTATTGGCTTAGTACAAGATCTATCCCCTCTTCCCTTCCTGTAGCTCTGATTACCCTCTGTCCTTGCAACCTTCCTAAATAAACAGTTCCTACAAAGAGCTCACCCTCTCAATCACTGAACCTATGTTAGTCACGCTGAAGTTACAGTTAACATGTTCAACCTCAACATCAGAACAAATTACTGCTCTACATGTTGTAGTAACTCAGAATAATTTCATTTGTATCCAACATTTTAATTCTGAAACAAAACAGAACATTCAAGTAGGATGGCATGAACTTCTTCAGCTGATCATGGAATAAAACACCTGCACGAAAGCAGTCATCTTGGTTTTAAATTTGTGTAACTGTCACTGCAATTCACAAATCAATAATAAAACCATACTTGCAAGCTGCAATGACTGCTGCGACACTGTACATAGGATGACTGAGGTCCACCACCACTTGATGAGCGTCTTCACTTACGTACCTGAAATTCAAAAGCATGTCAATTTTCTATCGTAAATACAGGGTATACACAAAAGAATGGTGCGGTTGCAAAAGTTAACAAGAAATTTATTTCTCACCTTACACGGGCACAACGTACACCATCAGCAGCGGCAACTGTCCAAGTTTCTCACGCGTTAATTGCAATCCTTCAATGTGTGCATCCTGGGTCACACGACACACATCCACACGGTAATCAAATTCAGCCCAGACTCGGTGTAGCATGTCCGCTGTAATGGTCTGCAGTGCGTGCGTTATCCGATCACGAAGTTCCTTGAGGGACATGGGCAATAGTGCTACGTAAACGCTGTCTTTAATGCTGTTTATGTACCGCCATTGCCCATGTCCCTCAAGGAACTTCGTGATCGGATAACGCACGCACTGCAGACCATTACAGCGGACATGCTACACCGAGTCTGGGATGAATTTGATTACCGTGTGGATGTGTGTCGTGTGACCCAGGGTGCACACATTGAAGGATTGTGATTAATGCGTGAGAAACTTGGATAGTTGCTGCTGCTGACAGTGTATGTTGTGCCCGTGTAGGGTGAGAAATAAATTTCTTGTTAACTTTTGAAACCGCACCATTCTTTTGTGTATACCCTGTATATTGATGTAATGTGATTTGAAACAAGGTACAGACAGGTCTTGTACATATCAATCAGTAATTACAGCCACATGATTCAGGGTATTATGTACTGAACAGCTAAATGGTTCGTCAGCTGTTCATGCAATTCTTCATTAGGGATCCCATAAGTTCATAACCATCAGAATAAAAATCACTACTTTGGTGCCTATCCTGAGCTAATTTCATTCACATCCAGAAAACATATTTCTTCAAGACTGTCTTTATTACAGGGCAAATACTGTATAATGTTATGTGAATCACTAAGGCGCCCAGGTAAAAGAGTTGGGTGTTTATCTGCAATGTCCAGCCACAGAAAATTCTTCCCTGTTGCTTCAGCTGCTGCTGCTAATGAAAGATGTGACATGCCACAGCCTAAACACGTTACAAATAAAACGCACACAGCACCTTTTATGTTTGTTTGATGCATTGCACCATGTTTACTGGATACAAATGAATAAACCTAAATTCCAACTACCACAGCTATTAGGAAGTACAATTTCAAGTTACCCTTATTACTTGATACAAACTGTGACTACAGGTTTTTGAAAAAAAAAAAAAAATAGCCATTA
Organism: Coptotermes formosanus; assembly: GCA_013340265.1. NCBI lineage: Eukaryota > Metazoa > Arthropoda > Insecta > Blattodea > Rhinotermitidae > Coptotermes > Coptotermes formosanus. The sequence goes on along the minus strand of BLKM01000764.1, from coordinate 1,440,522 downwards.
TTGAGTCAATTCCAGACACTTCTTGGTTCTAAACAGAGAGGAAGGTGTTGTACCTTAGGTAAAATTTTTGGTTTTCATTTTTCTGTATGAAAAAGGATTACATGCAAGAAAGTTTGAAATGCTGCATCCTGTTGCATATTCATCAGGCAACTGAGACATATTTTTTATTTTAACATTGCTTTATATGTTTGGTTACTTATGTCACTTAAAGCAGTGAAGGTAAAGTGACCCAAAGTACAACATGTTGTACCTTGGGTCACTCCAAGTTGTAACTTGGGACAGACTTCAAGAGAAGGGTAAAGTGAAAAGCAAATTTATTTTTCACTGTTTGAATGGATATATAGGCAACTGCACTACCAAATACACAGCAATGCACATCAGGAATAGTATGAGCAACAGCAGAAGAAAAGTGTGTGCACTTACTCATCCCATAACATTAAATTACTGTAAGATTATAATTAATATAATACCAACAAATGTACGTGCAATATGTAAAATGTATTACAATTTACCTACACATATAAGCTCTACAAGCTTTCAGACAGCTCAAATATAGACGATTTTTTGATACATTGTATATACTACAAGTGACTTTGTTGGGACTACACTAACTATAGTCTTAATGCATGGAATGGACGATATTAAATTAATTTAATATACCCAGAAATGAAGAAAATAAAATGTGGAAAATAAGCTATATTCAGCTTAAACTAAGTTAAATTACATGTTATCAGCTGAAGTACTCATTTTATTTGTCAAGGATAATAGTTCCTCGTAAATAAAAATAACATGGGCTGTGGTCTGGTTACCACGTTGACCACATACCATTACTGCTGCTGTCACGGCTACTACAAATGCCCCTGCTGTATGGGAAGTAACAGGCTTTGTTGAAAGAATTCATACTGAATTCTTATTTTTACACTGTTTTCACCGTGCATTTCGTATATTACAATAACATTTACCAACAAATGCACTAGTACACAATTTTATGTTGTTATTCACATCACACTAAACCCAACATGTTTCGATGCTTCTTTGCATCATCCTCAGGGGCACATTATCACTTTCTTCACAAGACACACGTCACTTATAAAAGTAAAATAACTAAAGATAGTGTCATAACGAAGACTTAATAAAATCTGGTTTTAAGTAATAACATATATAGTAAGTTAGTATTAAAATATTAAAAGTTTTAAAATCCAATTATTTATGCCACTTATACAGTTGAATAATTACACTACAGTTGTAGTGCAATCGTCTATTCATGGAATAATGCAGATCCAAATACGTTCGGAAGGTTTTGTTGAGTGTCTGTTGGAATCATCTGTTTCTTGTGTCCTTGTTTTGTTGTCCTTGGTCAGGTGCTGTCCAACCAAGGACCGACAACAACAAAACAACAAAAAATTGTGTACTAGTGCATTTGTTGGTAAATGTTATTGTAATACTGTACTGAATTCTTACTTTATTAGCCTCTTCAAAAAATCCGCTCCACATAGCTTCCAAATTATCTCCCTAATGGAAATTGGTCCAATCATTCCATCTGACTCACACTACACGATACACTACATTCAGAATCATGTCTGCTACATACCCCAACCACTTCATTCTTTTACATTTTCCCTTCACAGAATACATCATGACGCTATCAGTTCTCAGACTATACAGTGCCTATGCAAGTGAATTAGAGGTACACAAATGTTTAAGGAGAGGCACACGGTTGTGCACTATGGCCCTGGTGTCAACTCAGCCTCTAACAGAAATGAGTACCAGGAATATTTTCTGGGGGGAGGTAAAGGCAGCTGCTGCGTAGGGCTGACAACGTTACCACCTTCAAATGCTGACTGTCTAGAAATCTGGAAGCCTCGACCTCCTGGAACACTAAGGGCCTGTCCAGGCCTGTAATGGGATTACTTTACCTTAAACCTTTAAAGAAACAGTTTTGTGAGGAATAGTGCCAACTCCCACTTACTTATCCAGGATCTTCTGTGCCAGTGCGCTTGCTTCACTAACACCAAACTGAACACACAAATCCCTTATACCAACACATTTTCCAATACCTAACAACTTCTCAATCGTATGCCGGAATGATGTGTAATTTTTCTTTGTGACACCTGCCAACCTGATGGCAACATGCTGCAACAAAAACAAAGGTATTTCACAAAGGAATACACAAACTGTAACTGAAATAAGTGTGTAAGGGGCAGGAACTTACTAGGGACAGTGTCTACTGAAATGCTAGAAATCATCGAAGTCACCATCATCATCAGGGTCTGACACCTCGATAGTTACGTAACTGATCAGTGATGCATACACTTTTTTCACACGATGGTAAAAGAAACTGCTTGCGCCAGGGCCGTGTAGTCGGAGTGAGAGTAAAAATGTACCAACTCTGACCTCGATATAAAATCTTAAATAGATACTAGCTACAATAGCCATTAGACTTGTAATTACATATAAGTTATAAGTCTAAAAAGTAGCCTGATGATTCACATGGTAGTGATAAAATGTCTTATATGTTTACCATTTTAGTAGGTTTACCATTATTAATACATATTGAGCTTTTATGAAGGAGATGGAGATTTAAAAATTGAGGAGTTGGAGGTTTTGTGTACCGACTCCACAGCCCTGGTTTGCACTATTTATTCAGTCACCATAACGTAGAAGTCACTGGTTACCATGGCATTTTCAATTTGCTTCAATGTGCAACTCCACCTTTACATTCATTACAGTAACATCAGGCACTGTATTTACACATATCACACCGTAGCATAATGTGGGTGAGGAGTGGCAACATTGCTACAGTTTCACCATTAATGTCGCACTATGTGTACATATTTTTTACTATTAGCATACCTTATCAAATGGGACTCCAATTTCTGAAGCCGCTAAATCAAGACAAATAACAATTTGACAGGTCTCACTGACGTTGACAGCACATGTACTAGTCTTTAGCTGCAACAGTCTGTGTAATTCATGGCCTTTTCTGGAACATAAAACAAAGTTGCCCTTGTACACATCATGAAGACAAATGGGGAGAGTGGAAGTATAGCTCCACTTATTCTTATCCTTGGCACTAAATGGGCTGAATGCTCACCTTCATGCCAAGACCACTTTATCTAAAAAGAAAATGCTCCCAGCAGCCACTGAACAGCAGGCTGGGTGGGTCCCAGAGCTGGTATATATGCTTTAAAGAGAAATCTCTTGCACATGCCAAGAATAGAACCATAACTCCTCAATTGTCGAGCCCATAATCTAGTCATCATACCGAGTATGGTGCCCTGCTTCTTGCTTTTTTTAAATATTCTTGAAAATAATGCATAGTTTCAATGTATAAGGAATCATAAAAGCAACGTATTTTACTTGAAACTATAGGTATGCATACACATGGCTACAAATGCATTACCATGATTTAACATCCTATGTAAAATATACAGTCACACTCGAACGTATCAACTGATATTATTCATTATATAACAACTGGTTAATTCTAAGAACCGTACGCACATATGAATAGTGCCAATTCTGGCGACTTGATAGGTTATATCACATTAGGTCAAACTCTTCTTTACACAGCATCCTTCACATATTTCGTGAAAAATGAACCAAGTACATGTCAAAGTATACAGAATGTACCTTACACACAATACGTAACTATGAAATTAACTCGGAAATGAACAAAACACGTTTACTAATTTTATACCTCATAGTGATTCATTACAATAATATCCCATAATATTAAACAACCAGTACTTACTTTATAACAATTTCCGACTGCAACCCCAACTTCGACGCTAACAGCGAGAATAACCTACTTTGTGTAGCCATTCCTTAACTACTCCCGCGCCAAATTATGTTATTATCATCACCGATTACTACCTTCAATATATTGCAAACTCAGTGGAAACGTAACAATACACCGCCATATGCGGCGCCTTCGTGCGTTAAGATAAGTCACTGGCTGTGGGTACAGCACGCTGCTAGTGGTGAGTTATGGAACTATGTACCATGATATCGGAAAAGCAGCCTCCTGCTTTGCCATACCATCTCCTTCACCGGCCCCCTTCCACTTTCCCAGATATTCATAATGGCACTACAAAAATAGCGAAATTCGAAATTATTACAAACCTACTAAATACACTTATTAGGAAATATTATTTTACACTATATATTCTACGACATAGCAAATCTCCTAACTAAAAGTTTTAGGATCATGACCACGCAAAAATGTAATTTTGCCTGTCCTTTTTTCTTAATCGATGTGCAGCTTGGACTTTCACATTAAGGGAAGAACCTAGAGTGGCGGCGTCTCAGTATAACGTTCAGGATAATACCTCGGTCAGAGAAAGATAACGTAAAGGAAACAGAAAAGAAAATCACAGACTCCGCAGCTTCGTGATAGAATTTACACAAATTACAGAACGATTGTATCAAGTACGTGAGATGGGAGGAGCACGTAGCATGCACATAAATCAAAGAAACAAGCAAATTTTTTGGTATAAAATTTCAATGGAAGAAACTAGTTGAAAACCCTAAATGTAGACAGAAGTATAATATTAAAATGGATCTTTGAGAGACGAGATATATGATTACGGACAGTGTTAGAAAAACTTAAGATATATTTTGATAGGTTTCAATGTCGAATTTTTGTTAATATAAAAATACGAGTGGTGGATTTCTGAACACCTTCTCTTCAAAAGCATCTACAATATGTCATACCCCCCTCTTCGGAAGAGCAAGTTTCCCCGCTCGACTTAACTTTAACCTGAGTATTCTGAGTACCAGCTTTCAGGTCTGTTTGCACACTGCAATCCACTATTATCAACCGAGCTGAAAAGCAAATTCAACTTTGCCATTATGAATCACGCGAGCACCATATCTACGACCCTAATTTCAATCACCAGAACTGGTAATTTCTGGTCCACATATCCAGCCCCCTACTGGAGAAAGCACATAATGCCGCGGCGATAAATGGAATATGCCTCTTAACAGCGTGAGTGGAACAAGTCTGCTTAACCGTCTAACAGCCGAGTAGTTAATATACGTTCCACCAGGTCTAACGCTCACAAATTCTACGTTCTGCCCACGCAATGTATTTATGTGTTTTTTGTGGATCTCAGAACAAACAGCGATTATTTCCCTATACAGCATTAACTGACTGGTTTTTATAACCGAGACGGAGTGTTTACTGCGCGGTACGGACTGGATCTTTAACTATCCCCTTTAAAGCCCAGTGGTTACTGTATGTACCGCCAGGTTTAACATTCACAAATTCTACGTTCTGCCCACACAGTGTATTTATGTGTTTTGTGTGGATCTCAGAACAAACAGCGATTATTTCCCTATACAGCATTAACTGACTGGTTTTTATAACCGAGATGGAGTGTGTTTACTGCGCGGTACGGACTGGTTTCACGCTCACACTTAACTAGACAGACCACACTCGGTATGACTCCTCTGGACGAGTGATCAGCCCGTCGCAGAGACCTCTACGTGACAACACATAACACTCACAAGACAGACATGCATGTCGCGGGCGGGATTGGAACCCACAATCCCAGCAAGACAGCAGCCGCAGGCATACGCCTTAGACCGGGATGCTATACAATGTACGTGTGGTGTAAAACCTAGCTGTTGTGTACAATGTATCTGTGTCACACAGTTTCTCTCCTTTCTAATCATGCTCATCGTCTATTTACTGATTTTTTCCATTTGAATCCCATATCGTGTACTCTACTCTGTAGAACATATTGCTTCCATGACAAAAGTATTTTTTCTTTTACTATTGAAAGAAACTTGTTCAGAGTTGGAACTATTTTCTTTTCAATATAGAATCATTCGATTGTACAACGAATTACTCTCACATCAAAACAGTCGACGACAAATTTCTTCGGGCCTCCTTCCTTCATCTCCTTTCTTCGCGACATCAATAAACCTTAAAGCAGATTTCTTCGCTTCTTTGCGATTGGGCCTGCAGATTTCAGATTACATTTCATGTACAGAGAAGCCTTTTGATTCAGGGGTGTCAAAAGAGTCAGTGCCATCTTTATACACGATATATCTTTTAAAGCCTAGCGGTAACTTTACGTACCACCAGGTGTAACATTAAAAAATTCTACGTGGTGCCCACATTGCGTTAATGTGTTTTGTACGGATCTCAGAACAAACAGCAACTTTTGCCTTATAAAACATTAAGAGACTGGTTTTTATAATCGAAGTGGAGAGTGTTTACAGCGAGGTACGCACTGGGTCCTTATATAAAACAGATACGCTTCGTCTTTAAAGGGTTAAAAAATTCTACGTGGTGCCCACCTTGCGTTTATGTGTTTTGTACGGATCTCAGAACAAACAGCAACTTTTGCCTTATAAAACATTAAGAGACTGGTTTTTATAATCAAAGTGGAGAGTGTTTACAGCGCGGTACGCACTGGGTCCTTATATAAAACAGATACGCTTCGTCTTTAAAGGGTTAACGAATTCTACTTGCGGTGAATGTTGCGTTTATCCGACTACGGTTTATATGACCTGTTCTCTGATAACTCCAATCTTCATTCACTTCGTGGTGCTGTAGAAACGTCGCCTCACTAACCTGAAGTAACTTGATGAAACATCTCCATACCAAACTGTAACTACTACGCCACTGTGCGATTTCAGGCTTCTGCCGCGATGTAGATCAGATATGGGCTCTTCCGGGATATTACGCAGCGTTGAGTGGTAGTTACGTACCGACGTTTCAGGACAACCTATTGGTCTCATCTTCAAGGCTCATTAAGTCCCAAAAAAGCTTTCTTCTTGGACTTCTTGAGCCTTGAAGATGGTATACATTGTCCCGAAACGTCGGTACAGAACTATGACTCAACGCTGGGTAATACTCCATAAGAGCACAGATTTCTTCTACTAAGCAATTCATAAAAATACTAAAAGAAAAGTAAAACATAAAAGCAGATGAATCACCGTGATTAGTCCTTACTTCCAAAAGACGCTGGTGAACTGAGGTGTACGTATTTTATGTACCTGCAGCCGCCTCCTGACGCAACTGACAATCCTGCAGTAACCAAATACCAGACACGTCAAACGACAGGCAATGTACGAATAATGTAACATGGACGTGCGTTCGCGTAGCAATTTTTGCCGTGAAAATGCAGTAAGTACTACATACTGTGCGCGTTGAGTTTGTATTTTTGCCTTACGTATCCGGCATGCTGAGCGCACGTGGCCTGCTCGGCTCTACTGCATTCTTTCACATTAGCTCACACAAAGAGAGATTTTCGGAAAAAAAGAAAAAGGTTTACTGAACACGAAACGTGTGTTTTGATTTTCTCTACAACTTTTGTCTGAAACATTTCTCATTCTACGAAGAATTTCAGCAAGATACTACCAAAAATATACGTAGGTTTTCAGGTAGAGTAGCCATTATTCTTGTCATATTTTAATCTAACTTGAAATTTCTCGACAGATTTTCGAAAAATCCATAAATATCAAATTTGATAAAATACGTCCATTGTGAACCGAGTTGTTCCATGCGGAGAGAAAAACAAACACACAGACAGACAGACAGACAGACGGACAGACAGACAAGCAGACAGGCTGACAGACAGATAGGCAAGCAGGCAGGCAGACAGGCTAACAGACAGACAGACAGACAAGCAGGCAGGCAGACAGGCTAACAGACAGACAGACAGACAGACAGACAAGCAGACAGGCTGACAGACAGACAGACAGACAGATAAGCAGACAGACAGACAGACAAACAGACAGACAAGCAGGCAGGCAGACAGGCTAACAGACAGACAGACAGACAGACAGACAGAGACAGACAGACAAGCAGACAGGCTGACAGACAGACAGACCGATAAGCAGACAGACAGACCGATAAGCAGACAGACAGACAGACAGATAAGCAGACAGACAGACAGACAGACAGACAGACAGAGATATGACGAAATTTATAGGCGCTTTTCGCAATTTGGCAACAGCGCCTAAAAAGGTAAGGCAAATTTGTCCCTGTGCACGCCATGAAAACGTAAGAGGGGTCTGGAGGTATAGCTCCATTTATTCCCAGAATCGTCAGCTTCCACGTCCAGACCACTTTAATTCCGGTGAAGGAGCCCGGGTTATTTATTTAATAGGCTGTTGGACGGGTTCCACAGTCGGGCTGGACGTTTCGGGGAAAGCGTCTTTTTTTTGGTTAGATAAAACATGCCTAGTCATTTCATCGCATTGGAATTATGACAGAAACTGTTTCTTTTTAATATTGTCACGAAAAGTTTTTGTTGATATGAGATTTGAGATTATCACAGCTGTGCTGATGAAGATTCACGTCTTACAGAATGTGACACCGCGTCGACTGGGAAACACACTGACGTTTCTAAAAATCGCGTTACATTCGAAACGTCCGTACATATTTAGCAGTCGGCACGGTGTAACTGCCCTATAGCCGAATCTTCCGCGACTCATTCTTCTTCGCGTAACATTTTATAGCATCACATAACCTAAGCAAGCTCTCACAGCTGCCGTGTGTACTGACTCCTAAACATTGTTATGGCGACAATCAATTGTCAAACAGCAGATAGCAGCTCGCTGAAGCGTTGCAATATTGGTGGGCGAAACGGGAACAAAGGGAACACAGGCGTGTGTGTGTGTTAAGCTTCCGTATCAGCTGGTGCGTAGTCAGTGCCATCTGTTGTCACGTGCAATAAAGTTCTCAACTGTTTTTATATCAACAGACAGTAAAAGATGCAACTAAGCACACTGTTAAATTATATTCAATTTATTGGACCGACTAAATGCACATAATGTTCATTTGTATTACATATATCGGTCCGACATGTTTCGACTTTCAAGACGCCATCCTCAGGGAGCACGTAATGCCAAACTTAAAATCCAATTGTCAAAAGACAAGCCATTTATTTATTTGACAATTGGATTTTAAGTTTGGCATTACGTGCTCCCTGAGGATGGCGTCTTGAACGCCGAAACGCGTCGGAGCGATATGTGTAATACATACGAACACTATGTGCATTTAGTTGGTCGAATAAATTGACCATAATTATTCAAAACAATGCATGGAAAACAAAGCCTTAAAGCAAGCACACAGTTTTTTGTTTCACTGCCGCAATGCACTAGACGGTTAAGCTAAACACTATACAAAACATTTTCAATAGCCGGCCTGTCAACGTTGATGTCCGGGTTCGATCCCAAGCCAATTCGTATAGAATTCGTTGTGGACAAATTGACACTGGAACAGGTTGGTTTTTTTTTATACTTCGATTTCCCTTGTCGCTATCATTCCACCAATGTCCCATGCCCATATTTCATTCATCTACCTCCGACGCCATATAATTTAACAAAGGCCAGCGTCGCAAGATAGAATTCTTCTTGCACATTCAAGTACCTCTGTCGATTGGAAAACATTTACCAACGTTTCGGGAAACTTCAGTGCCTTAGAAACTTCGGTAAATGCTTACCAGTCGCCACAGCATAACGTAGCAGGGCACCTGAATCTTCAGCCACTCAAATACCGACGTTTCGGAAAATTGCAGTGCCTTATAAACTTCGGCAAATGCTTACCAGTCACCACAGCATAACGTGAAAGGCCCATGAACCTTCCAGTCACTCAAATCTCGCAAAATATTTCCCTGTCAGACATAACCTTATTATAAAGCCTTTGTGATATGTTGACATTCTATGGCGGGGAATGTTAAGACTAAGGCATTCTGGCGTGTGGTCTGGCAGAAAGTTACAAACTGCGTCTAACTTCGGGGCAGAAGACACTACTTATATGCCACATTTAGAAGAAATGATCAATAAGGGTGGACTTGTATTTCACTATGTACAAAGCCACCCTCTGTGCGACTTCGCCTCACACATCGTCCTTGGCATTAATCAGTCATTAGCAATTATTTGTATTACAACAAATCAAAGCGCAAAAACGACTAAACAAAGGGCAATAGATTCTACTGCTGAGAAAGACGAAATGTAGAGCAGAATTAAACACTACATGAAAGAGTCTCTTAGTAATGCTTCATTGGAACTGCTGCTGCTGTTGCTGCTACTGCTGCTACTACTACTACTAGTACTACTACTACTGATAAAGTAGAAGTCTCCCTATAAAACGTCAGGAAGGCACAGAGGGAGAGCAGAAGTAGCTATAGCTTTACTCTTTCTTTAACCTTGGATGTACAAAGGGGTGAGTGGCTAGCCCCACGCCCCGGCCGCTTTACCCCAGAGAAAGAGACCCGGTACCCATTGTACAGGAGGCTGGGTGGGCCCCAGGGCCGGTCTGGACGGCTGCGGAAAATCTGGCCCCCATTGAGATTCGATCCGCGGACCGTCCAGCCGGTAGCGAGTCGCTATACCGACTGAGCTATATCATCCACTACTACTACTACTACTACTACTACTACTACTACTACTACTACTACTACTACTACTACTACTACTAATAGTAATGTGTTGTTTCACAACGCTGTAAATTTTCAAGTTATTATAGTGTCGGTGATAAATAAATGCATACGGAAGACTCATGGAGTGATACTGACAGGACAATATCGAACCATAAAATTATTTTCTCTCTGTGATGAACATCAGCAGTTATATAGGCCTAACATTTCGTGCATCTCTCCTCCTTAGACAAGAAATGGGGTTTCTATGACATAGGGAACAGCAAAAGGTAATGTAAATGTAAAGCTCTTCTTCTGCACAACGCGAAGGTATACGGGGAGTGGAGGCAAACCTCCATCCATTCCTAACCTAACACTAGATGGCGTCGAATGGACAGCTTCATGAACCGGCCTTGTTTCTCCCTGGGAAGAGTCGACGCTGCGTACCGGATAGGCGACTGACATATCCCGTGACCTGTACCGGATGCTTCGGAAAGGAGACTTCCTTCCCCTAATTAGAATTCAACCATCATTCCTTGATCATCGATAATGTCGCCTTATCTCCGTGCCGACTGAAACACTGCGGCTCCTACACAACAAACAATACTTAGGAGACTAACTAGTACTACAACATGTTTCGTTTGTTTAGTCCTTCCCTCTTCTACCTGTTTACAGCAGGTGTCTAGGTTGTTTATTTTCACTTCATCACACTCAGACACACACCACAGTCGGTAGGACTCCTCTGGACAAGGGAGACCTCTACCTGACAACACAAACACTGTACAAGAGAAAAAAATCCATGCCCCCGGTGGGATTCGAACCCACGATCCCAGCAAGCGCTCGGCCGCAGACCTACGCCTTAGACCGCGCGGCCACTGGGATCGACAGCATAACATGTAAGAACAACTTTATTCTGGAGGTGTTTAATCGTTAGGGAAAGCTTTCAAAGTGATTAGGATATGAAACCTTTACTGTTTGCCCATCAGACCACGTGTTATAACTGAAATAATGAGGGTAGGTGACGTGGGGAAGTAGGGAGGGTTAATGGAGAAGCTATTAGAATGGTCACAATGCGATTGGAAGGGTGCCTGATAAGTGTAGGAAGAAAAATTACTGAAATTAATGGGAAATTACTGGAAATAGCGCCTCGGAACATTCATTCGTAACCGTAGCACTATCAGCTAATAATATCAACGTTAAATGAAAAAGGGCTAAGTGTGCCCCTTAATATTTAACCCTTTTACAGCCCAGTGGTTACTTTATGTACCTACAGGTTTAATAATAAAAATTTCTACGTTCTGCCCACACAGTGTATTTATGTGTTTTGTGTGGATCTCAGAACAAACGGCGATTATTTTCCTATACAGCATTAACTGACTGGTTTTTATAACCGAGAAGGAGTTTGTTTACTGCGCGGTACGGACTGAATCTTTAAACAATTCCACGTTCTGCCCACACAGTGTATTTATGTGTTTTGTGTGGATCTCAGAACAAACAGCGATTATTTCCCCATACAGCATTAACTGGCTGGTTTTTATAACGGAGACGGAGTGTGTTTACTGCGCGGTACGAACTGGGTCTTTAAATATAATTAACCCTTTACAGCCCAGTGTTTGCTTCATGTACCGCCAGGTTTAACATTCACAAATTCTACGCTCTGCCCACACAGTGTATTCATGTGTTTTGTGTGGATCTCAGAACAAACAGCGATTACTTTCCTATACAGCATTAACTGACTGGTTTTTATAACTGAGAGGGTGTGAGTTTACTGCACGGTACGGACTGAGTCTTTAAACAATTCTACGTTCTGCCCACACAGTGTGTTTATGTGTTTTGTGTGGATCTCAGAACAAACAGCGATTATTTCCCTATACAGCATTAACTGACTGGTTTTTATAACTGAGAGGGTGTGAGTTTACTGCACGGTACGGACTGAGTCTTTAAACAATTCTACGTTCTGCCCACACAGTGTGTTTATGTGTTTTGTGTGGATCTCAGAACAAACAGCGATTATTTCCCTATACAGCATTAAGTGACTAGTTTTTCAGATTTGCGCTCTTCTGGGATTTTACGTACCGTAACTTGGTAGTTTGATTTTTTTTATAAGGGAAATGTAGTGTGTTTATTGCGCGGTACAAACTGAATGTTTAAATGACTGTCAATTGCCGTCTTTAAATTACATATTATATATAATATGTATTACATATATTACGTATTATGTAAAACATATTGTAACACATTTCGGAGTGGGAATGTATCGTTACTTTATTCATTTTAATATTACGCCATGCACGATAGTGCTGTACAATCACTCATGGCGTAAAAACATCGTGTTTCAGAAGTACAGGACCTGCTGTCAGCTAAAAACAGGAGACACCTAATGCGGCAAGGCGTTTGCAGAGTTTTGTATATTTTTACATTTTGTGTTTTAATAGTTAACTTCCATTTTAATCCGGATTATATTAGTTAATACTGTTCATCAACTGACTGTTATATAATGCTGACGTATACATGATACCCATTTACTGACAGACGATACATTGCTTGTTTTTATATTACATCTCCCTGATGATGGCTCATGCAGGTAGCCGAAACACGTAGAAGCGCAAAAACTAGCTTTGTGAAGTAGTTGGAAATACAACTAGTTTCTACGTGAGATCAAGTTGAATATTATCCTTACATACATTCTTATGCACCCTAACGTGCAACTCCCCTGGAGCAGCTTTGCCACATTACGCCTTAAGATCCAGCGGTTGTTTCTTGTACCGCCAGGTTGAACAATAAAGGATTCTACGTTCTGCCCACACAGTGTGTTTGTGTTTTGTGTGGATCTCAGAACAAACAGCGATTATTTCCCTATACAGCATTAACTGACTGGTTTTTATAACCGAGATGGAGCGTTTACTGCGCGGTACGGGCTGGGTCTTTAAACAATTCTACGTTCTGCCCACACAGTGTGTTTAAGTGTTTTGTGTGGATCTCAGAACAAACAGCGATTATTTCCCTATACAGCATTAACTGACTGGTTTTTATAACTGAGAGGGCGTGAGTTTACTGCACGGTACGGACTGAGTCTTTAAACAATTCTACGTTCTGCCCACACAGTGTGTTTATGTGTTTTGTGTGGATCTCAGAACAAGCAGCGATTATTTCCCTATACAGCATTAACTGACTGGTTTTTATAACTGGAAGGGTGTGAGTTTACTGCACGGTACGGACTGAGTCTTTAAACAATTCTACGTTTTGCCCACACAGTGTATTTATGTGTTTTGTGTGGATGTCAGAAGAAACAGCTGTTATTTCCCCATACAACATTAACTAACTGGTTTTTATAACTGAGAAGGTGTGAGTTTACTGCGCGGTACGAAATGAATGTCTGAATATAATTCAGCTTAATTTTCATTTTTAAAGGCTTGATTAAATCACAGTTATCTTAGCCACAAACAGTCACTACAATCTACAGCCGTCGTTATGACCAATTCGGGCATTGCACTCTATAAGAAAGACATGGCATACGAAATACACAGCGCATGCTCAACGGGAAGTCTATACGGCAGCTGGCAGGGGAAGCGCGCCTGTAAGTTTGCTATACCTCACGCAGAGAGAGCGGTCTTCCCTCAGTAGTCAGCGGGCAACGGGACTACGCGCTACGCTCGAACCGCCGCGTCGTCGCTTACGTCATTACCGTCGTTCATACTGTTACCATTGCCACAGCTGATCAGTGACAAATTTTCCAAGACGAAACCACTTTCTGCTGTTTTACTTAACTAAGAAATTTTGCAATGCGTTTTGATAAAAATTACGCCACTGTAATATAGTTTAAAGTCAACATAAAAAATCATTAGTATTCATGTATTTAGAAATATATCACAGTGTGATTAAATTTAAGTTGTCGAAAAGGAAATACGCAGTTTATACCAGCGAATACCACCAGAAAAGGGACGGCAATACCATAATTTTCGTACGCGATATTTAAAATTTCAAGTTTCTTAAATGATTCTCAACCACGCTGCAACCACCGTTAGTGCTGTGGTTGAAGACAAGCTGGATCCAGACATCGCAAAGTAGCTACAAAATGCAATCGCATTAAGAGGTGCGTGTTACAATAGAGTTACAGTAGCATGCTAAGTTACATAAGCACATCACGGACAGCAATCTGCAGCTTATAAAACTGGTAAATACTCTGCAGCATTTTTAAAACGTAAACACCCAAGAATAAGAAGGAACATCCAAAAACAAAGATTATAATGAAATAAATACAATAATAATTGCGTTAAATTCAAATAAATATTAGCAGGGCAGTGCCTTTATACACCACTAATTATATATAAAGAAGAATTTAGCACTGATTTATTTGGACTATGAAGAGTTGTATTTTATTCTGAGTAAACAAAATAAACTATAGATGGGGAAAAAATAAATATACAAGAGAGTTTAGTGTAGAAAACGCCAGCAAAAAGGTCATTTCAAAATATAAGTAATTTAAAATTAATAAAATTATAAAATGTGTCTTAATTTTCACGATATTGAACTGAAATAACGTGACTGTATATCGTGCCCCGTGATGGGCTTTGGTGTTACCAGTGTTCTGCTGCATGAGCAATTAGTCGTTCTAAGTAAGTCAATACTGACCGCTCGTACACCACGAGACTGCCTTTGCAAAGCCACCTGGTTTCAAGTCGCTTTGTGATCAATACGATGTGTTCACAGATGTGCAAGGCACGTGGGTTTTACTACAGGGCTCTCCTTAGCGTAAAATATTCAATCGTGTGCTCCTAATATTTCTTTGGTTTTTTTTAAATTTGGGCTCTGAATCTTTAAACGCAATACTGTATATATGTAGAAAAATAGTAAATATTTTTTTCTATGAGACTTCTTTGGAGAGACAGGGGTAATTGTAAGCCATACGGGTTTAAAATTTGGCACAAATGTAGCTAGAAATTTTGTGTATTTGCTGAAGTCATTACAGTGACTTAATTTTTCGTATACTTAATGTGATTTTTATTGTATGAAGCCATTACAAATATCTTTACAATCTTTACTTGGGCCATCCCGGTGGGCCGTTTCAGTTGCAATGACAATAACAGTGGCGAGTCAGATTGTGTTTATCATCACTGTAAAGTACCTTTACATGAACATAATTCTAACAAAAAATTTGAATACACAAACCTTATCTGCACTGTGCCGAATTTCATTATCATATAACTTGTGACTTATTTTACGAAAATGTATCTAAATTTTACAAAATCAATATTAAAAGTGTAGAGATAAACTTTCCCTTAAATCACCTGAATAAATTTTGAAGTTTTATTATTCTCCATGTTATATACTTTGTTGTGAACAGGATACGAAAAACTGAAACATGTGTTTGTAAGCAAATTTCTTTAGGGAAACACATTCTGAACTAAATGAGAACAGCAAAGTGTATTAAAATAGTTTATACGTCTTCGAAATTTATACGTAACTAATTTAAATTATGCCTTTATAATATTCGAAAATATCACTGACTGCAGAGTGACAGATGTAACCACTGACATTCTTATCTTATATTAAAAAGTTCAGCACATGGAACCAGCAACACGTAAAGAAAATGTTTTAAATTCTAACCGGAAGTATAACACGGCCAATTAAATTTAAGTTATAATGAAAGGAAATTTGATTACAAGAATTTACATCCGGCAGACATTAAACAAATAAGAACCACGTGTTCCAACATACAGTACGCCACAAAAATCACTTAACATTCGATGTTTAAAGACAGAAACGCCGTACATACGGTAACTTTCCCTGATTCACTTCTGCCAACACTGCAGGGACGATAATTTTTTGCTGGGAAGTTACTCATGTGAACACCAGATACATCAAAACATGTGAGTATTTTGTCTGCAAATTTTTCAATTCAGATGTTGTTTCTAGTACCACGCGTCTTTCGCGCCATCCTATATTTGCGAAGCTGCTGTTCAAAACGAATATAAAAATGATAATTCTAGTGGATTAAGTCTGAGGAGTGGCAAGTATTCACGATAAGGAAATAATCGTCACTTTAAATGACCTGTTTCATCGTTTGCTGAAATTCAGACCGGTAACGGCCTCATACAAGCGAGTACTTTTTACAGTTTTCTTGCGTCAAATAGCTAAGTAAATAAAGAAATTTCTTGAACTGCCCTTCTCTACGAGAAAGCAAACACTTCCCCAAAGATTGAAGAAATTTGCTGCTACCAGAATTAGAACTGCAGTAATAAGAAGTCATTCTCTAAGCATTCAATTGTGTGTCACCACAATTTGTACTATTAGCAGCCCTGCACCAGACTACACGGCGTCAAACCCAGAAGACCACGATTTGTATGTGATTTTAAATACATTTCAGAAACTAGAGACACAAACGCCGTACAGAGGCGGCAACTTCTCTGTCACCAATGTCGAGCGTGTAGTCTAAACAAATTTGTTCAGGCGGTCCCCGTTCAGCGCAGCAATCACGGACATAAAACGTCAGTTTGTTTTGAAACAATAAATTCTGTTACCGTTGATTTCAAAGCATAAGCAGACTAGTACGGTATAAGGTACCTTGCATCAATTTCGCAAGAAATAAAGGTACACACTTCTCTTTCATTTTGAAGAATTTTTCTCTACGGCCTGTTTAGGTTTGCCTAAGTTACGAACTACACGGCAACTGCTAAAAAGGACGAAAAACGTTCAGAATTATATTTAAACCTTCGGTTCCTACCGCGCAGTGAACACATTCCGTCAAAGTAGCAAAAGCCAGAAAATTAATAGTGTGTAGGAAAATACGCGCTGTTTATTCAAAGAACCATAAACATAATACACTGCGTTGGCAGAATAGAGAATTTTTTAATGTGACACCTGTATTCAGAAGTGCCCACAAATGGACGCGATTCTCAGAAAGACAAATTTGTTCTACACCTTCACAAATCATTTCTTTAAGATCCGTTGTAGTAGGCTAGTCTACGCCCAAGTAACATTGGGCATTCAAAATTATTTCTTGCTTTTAGTGATCCAAATAGAAATTTGAATTTTTTCTCTTGCATGTGTGAGATGCCTCATCGATCTCATATTACTTTGAACAGCTCGCCCTACTAATCAGAGCCAACATTTAAAAGTATGTTCATTATATTGCAATTTCCCCCCCCCCCCCCACAGCACACTGTCTCTTATTTTAAAATTTTCTACTCAACATTCTGCCCCAAAACACCCTGCATATAAGTTTTCGTTTACAGTCATGGACTGGAGAAGATACATAAAATCGCAAGTTTGCATAAATAATTTCTTTCTTATGTTTATAGGGAGAAGAAGGGAAGGAAATGTTCTGAGCCAATAGCAGCCAGCATTCCGCGAATTTAATCTGTTCTTAATTCCTTTGTAAACGTAACTTTTATTTATTATTGCTCTCTCCAAATATCATAATCAAAACATAAATTAAAAAGAAAGAAACGAACGAAGTTTTGCGTCTGTTGCGAAATGTAACGGCGCGTTAAAGAGCAACTTCACATTCACCACTGTTAAAAATGCAACAGGGAAATTAACCTTTTAAAGCCTAGCGGTAACTTTACATACCACCAGGTTTAACATCAAAAAATTCTACGTGGTGCCCACATTGCGTTTATGTGTTTTGTACGGATCTCAGAACAAACAGCAACTTCTGCCTTATAAAACATTAAGAGACTGGTTTTTATAACCGAAGTGGTGAGTGTTTACAGCGCAGTACGCACTGAGTCCTTATATAAAACAGATATGCTTCGTCTTTAAAGGGTTAAATCGTGTAATCTGCATTCCCGGCCTTTGCCTGGAAGTAATGAGGAAACGTACGATAATTCTGTATGAACGAGATTTTAAACCAGGATCTTTACATTCTAATCAGCAGTGGTAACCCCCTTTCCCAGAAGTCCGGTGGTTTTTAACATTACAAATACTCTGGCGTTTAAATTCCTGATATTGCCCAGTACGGTGGGAATGTAAATTTATAGTAATCTTGCGTGCATTCATAAGGGACGGCGCATTGAGGCCGACAGCAAATGGAGAGTCACGGTCCGTGCAGTGTACCGATAACAGCACTGAAGTGTTAAATGTAACTAATTTTTAATCATTTCTTGTACAACACACGGTTTACTGTCACCTCAAATATTCATGGCAGGTGAAATAAGAAAGATTAAAGTGCAAAAGTGGAATACTACCTCACAGATAAATATTTTCTGCTTTCATAACATTAAATACCAAATTTTCGAAAAATCGCCAGCTAGTGTCAGTGACTTCAGATTCTATGCCGATTTTTCTTTAATTAATTTCGAAATCGCAGACTGTGTGTTGTTGCTTTCAGTAGACGGAGCTCTGATTTTTTTCTTCTGTGAACTGGAACAATTAATTCAGTTTTCACTGCACTCAGCCTCGTCGTACAACAAAACTCACTAGAGCATACGGTAAAAGAGATCAAACTTATGCACATTGTTACAGTTCGTTTATTAACCTTTGTCTTTTAGTTCCCCAACATGTTTCGGCAATTAGCTATGCCATCGTCAGTGTGTATTACTACTAATTGCATATGATGTGCCTTACATGGAGATTATAAAGTAGAAAACTACTTTATAATGCATTAAATGGAGATCATAAAGTAGAAAAGTACTTTATAATGCATTAAATGGAGATCATAAAGTAGAAAAACACTTTATAGTGCATTAAATGGAGATGATAAGTACTCTATAATGCATTAAATGGAGATCATAAAGTAGAAAACTACTTGATAATGCATTAAATGGAGATCATAAAGCAGAAAAGTACTTTATAATCTCCATTTAATGCACATCTTACGCAATTTGTAATAATACCCCCCGATGACGGCATAGCCAATTGCTGAAACATGTTGGGGAACTAAAAGACAAAGGTTAATAAATAAACTATAACACTGTGCATAAGTTGGATCTCTTGTACTGTTTAGATCACATGTACGGAAATGAATAACATGAAAACTCACTAGAGCATGTCTACTGTCGGAGAGATGACTCCATCCTATTCAGCTTTCAAAGGCTTAACTGTAGCCCATATTTTAAAAATAAAACGAAATACATTACTTGTAAGAATAGAAAGCAATATGACGTCATGCTACAGAAGGCATACCTACTCTTGAACATACGAGTTTATTCGGAGGTCACACACATGACGCATTCTATTAACCCTTTAAAGACGAAGCGTATCTGTTTTATATAAGGACTCAGTGCGTACCGCGCTGTAAACACTCTCCATTTCGGTTATAAAAACCAATCTCTTAATGTTTTATAAGGCAAAAGTTGCTGTTTGTTCTGAGATCCGTACAAAACACATAAACGCAATGTGGACACCACGTAGAATTTTTTAATGTTAAAACTGGTCGTATGTAAAGTTACTGCTAGGTTTTAAAGGTTAATATAACTGAACGTTACAATCAGTCAACACAATACTATAGTCAGCAATAAGCCTACATGTTTCGGCTAAAAATTATTAGCCATTATTAGACATAATAATATTTTTTTTCCGAATATGGTGCTGTTTATGAACTAACGTGGAAACATATGGTGCAGCCAGACAGGCCACATATCACTATATAATACGACGCATGCGCTTTGCGTTCTGGATAACTCAGGTCACAGACACACTTGGAATATGTAATACTTACTGCTTTTCCACAGCAACAATGGTTACGCGAACGCGCCCCAACTTTACGTTTACACGTACATCGCCCGTCTTGTATTTTCGTAAAAACACCAACAATGTCGATCAAATTATTCTTCAAAGGGTTAAATCAAATATAAAAACTGTTATAAGAAACTTCAGTTATGTAAATTTTATTTAGAATTTGGCATTAAAATTCAGTACAAGGCTTTCTTTGTTGTTAGGTTACAGTCAGAGATACGTTCAACTTCAAATAATGAAATATCGGAGTCTGACCGGTATGCATAATTTACAGGCCTGATGCAGGTTCAGCTGAGTTTAGGAAGAGAATGCGGTGTTTCAGTTGTTATGTGAAGCCTTAGAAACGAGAGCGCCCTTCTAACAGGTTTGCATAAAGCAACGCTGGCGTTCCAGCATTTAATTAAACATAAGCATTTGCATCCCGTTAAAAGAGCATAGATACGGGCTTGTAAAATATCTTGTTTAAAGAGACGGACTGCTCATAAATTTCACACGAAAAGCACACACACACACATCCTGTACATTTGCCGACGGGTAATATACGTATACCGGGTGTTTCAGTAACACGCTGTGCACAGCACATTACGTACACAGCGTGTTGCAGTAACAAAGCTAAGTTGTTTCACGTTTATTTACAGTGTTTAATTTAAAACGATGTTTGCAATAGAGTAATTACTCTGGACACCAAGAACATTTACCTTCTTCATGCGATCAGTGAATCGAGGATGGCTTTGGGGAAATATCGTGGATTTTACTACATCATCATCATCATCATCATCATCGTCATCGTCGTAATCATCATTCCGTAGTCTGTCTTACGACGGGTTCGTAGCGTCTTCCGAAGCGACTTCTCCACATTATGCGATCTAGTGCTTCCCCTTTCAATTTCCAGTATCTTCACTTTTCCTTAAGGTCATCCAGTAGCTGCTTACGTCTTCTTCCGCGTCTTCCCATCATTTCTATCCTTCCCTCTAACTTTCCTTCAATTACGTGTTTTAGAAGGCAGTTTCTACGTAAGATGAGACCAGTACTCACTCTTAACCTCTGCGCTAGATGGGGTGGGTGGCAAAAGCCACGCCCCGGCCGCTTTTCCCCCCCCCCCCCCCGTCTGGTAAGGAGACTCGGTGGTCTTGTAGTGGAGGCGGAGTGGGCCTAAGAGCCTGTCTCCACGGGTGTAGAGAAGAGAAAACTTTTTGCCCCCACCGGGTTTCGAACTCCACACCGTCCAACCTGTAGCGAGTCGCTATACCGACTGAGCTATGACAGCCGCCTAGTATTATGAACAACCCCTTATATTTTCTGTCCATATCGACCTAAAACATCTGACGTATAAGTTTCAGTTAGCAGGCGACTTATTTTAAAGATATTTCATCATATGATTAAGTTCCTATTAAATTTTGTCAGTATTGAGACATGCTATTGGATCACTGTATTTGTGTATCAAGTTTTCACATGTTGCCACTGACGGAAAATCAAAATGACTATCCGGACTGAAACAAAACACAATTTAATGCTACAAACTGCCCTAATAAACCACTCCTATCTAAATACATAAATATAATAGAAAGAAGATTAACCCTTTAAAGACGAAGCGTATCTGTTTTATATAAGGACTCAGTGCGTACCGCGCTGTAAACACTCTCCACTTCGGTTATAAAAACCAATCTCTTAATGTTTTATAGGGCAAAAGTTGCTGTTTGTTCTGAGATCCGTACAAAACACATAAACGCAATGTGGGCACCACGTAGAATTTTTTAATGTTAAACCTGGTGGTACGTAAAGTTACCGCTAGGCTTTAAAAGGTTAAATTTTCAATTTTTCTAACCAGCTTGGAAGACGGTTTTGGTCATAGATATTTGTACTTTGTTGATAAATATTCTATAATCTATTGTTTTTGAGTTCTAACACGGGTTGTCGTGAATAAAACGTGCAGGTTTGTGCTTTTAGATTGCCTATCTAAAGAAATATATGATTATACCATGAAACGGAAGTACAAATAATTACATGGGGTAGAAACGCAATAGGAGACCATAATTTGGGGCAAACTATACAGCAAACAACTCCCCCAAACACCAGTTTTATTCACACACATGTTAACAAGGGGTACAGCATGAAAGTATCATCACAGGAAGTAATAGACAAATGGCAGACTGAATTACCGCGGTGAACCGTAAAATTTTAGATAGATTTCAACCAAAATACATTGTAACAGAACTACCATTTACACAGAGAAATACAAATAAACAGGCATGTGCATGCTCAAACACCCGGACCCAAATAAACCCCCCTCCCTTCAAATTCGCACTGACACAGTGACATAACACAACATGAAAGCGGAAGTTATTAAATAAACTGATAATTCCAGCGCGAGAGAAGCTGAAGGATGCTCCCAATTTATCTGTACTAGTGTAAAACCTAATATCAACCAAATCGCCGAAAATGAAATGATGCAGTTTGCTGAATTTTAGTGTGTTCGTTTCTAAAACTGTCACCCCACAACGAATGAAGCACTAGGAGCGATGTGATGGCGCTGCAGTCGCACACAACACAAAATGGCTACAGTGAAGAAAATGGCTTAAATTTTTGTGTGATTTGCGGGAACAAATTCAGTGGAAACAACGCACAGAAATTACTGCAGCGTGCATAGAATGGATCCACATTCAAAAGACACTATTCAGCAACACATGTGGCAATTTCATGTTTTCCATGTTCCCTCCAACAGACTGATTACACACAGTTAAATCAAACAATTTTACAGTCAACAACACTCCACAACACTCCACTAGAACACACAAACATATAAACAATCCTTACGACAACACTGACCACTAGCACAAACATAGGCCCAGGCACTTATTCCCCAACCACTGTATAACGCAATTCAATTACAGGCCTGAACAGGCCCACAGGGTTCCAGGAGGTTGAGGCTCCCAGATTTCTAGACAATCGGCACCTGAAGGCGGTAAGGTTGTCAGCCCTACGCACCGGCCGCCTTTACCCTTCAGGAAATATTTCTGGTACTCATTTCTGTTAGAGGCTGGGTCGACCCCAGGGCCATAGTGCGACTGGAAGGATTATGTCAATGAAAAATTCCAGTGATACCATCTAGAATCGAACCCGCGACCTTCCGGTTTGTAGCGCAGTACCTCAACCGACTGCGCCAAAACCAAGGTAAAAGCACCTACCGAAAACACTGGGTATGAACACTTTATACAAACTACCGTACTCCTACCACCACGTACAAAAATTAAAGGAAGTTAAAATTCTTAATTGGCTATTTTCAGGATAACTGCCCCGGAATAAAAATGGCATATTCATATATATATACATATAAACACTTTTTTTGTAACGATAGATACCTACATGAAATGTAAACCAATTTTATCAAAACTATTTTTTGTCTCTATTTTAAAACCTTTTTGCAATTTTAATTTAAAACATTGCATTTTTGACG
The DNA here is from genome assembly GCA_013340265.1 of Coptotermes formosanus. Lineage (NCBI taxonomy): Eukaryota > Metazoa > Arthropoda > Insecta > Blattodea > Rhinotermitidae > Coptotermes > Coptotermes formosanus. Next base: position 1,417,011 of record BLKM01000764.1, on the reverse strand, counting down.
CAACGTACACACAATTTTAACAGTATTTGACATTACTGTATTCCTCTTTTAGAGACCTCCCTGAGGATGGCCATGTAGAGGCCGAAACATGTAGCAGGCACATCGTAAAGTGGCAAATGATTGTTTATTGTTTACTATGCAATTGTTTGATTTAATTCTGTATAATGAGGGTGGGAGTTCAGCTGTATTGCGACAATTCTCTGTCCAGCTGGCTCACTACCGGCGTATGTTCACTGTTACCTGTAAAAGAACACTGAAGTTCCCTATTTTTAAGCTTCAATTAATACAAGGGAGTGGACTGCAGAAAACCTGACGCCATCACGCGTATCCCTAAAATTCTATAACGTGACAAAAGAAATAACTGTATATATATGTGTGTATAGACAAGCTATTTTTTTTTATTTTGTCAGAATTATTATTATTATTATTTCTTACTGCAGTTGGGTTTTCACCCGGTGACAGCAGCCTTACACCAGTACAGACACCACAATACAATAACACATACATAAACGGAACAGCACAAATTACAGTACACGTATTGGCAGTTCAGCCACACAATACAATGTACCTACACTAATACAGTATACTTCGTTTATGTGCGTAAAGCGCAAAAGAGCGTCTTACGTGTCTGGTTGCGCGGTCGGCCGTCTGTAACCCGATACTGGTGATTAATTTTAGACCGATTACCTTTTCTTCGATGACACAGGCTTTCACTGAAATCTACAAAGCAACTCTGATCTCCAGCCGTCGCGAATCGTAACGAATTCCAATTTTTTATTACCAAAATCGACACCGCCATGTAGTTTCGAACTACATTCTCGGTTTTATTTTATAATTAGATATAATTGATGCATTTAATGATAAAAAATATAAGCCCTACTTTACTGAACCCTTTAAAGACGAAGCTTATCTGTTTTATATAAGGACTCAGTGCGTACCGCGCTGTAAACACTCTCCACTTCGGTTATAAAAAACATTCTCTTAATGTTTTATAAGGCAAAAGTTGCTGTTTGTTCTGAGATCCGTACAAAACACATAAACGCAATGTGGGCACCACGTAGAATTTTTTAATGTTAAACCTGGTGGTACGTAAAGTTACTGCTAGGCTTTAAAAGGTTAAGGTCATAACGAGAATATAACAAACCGTTAACAAAACTTCGGTGAAAATCTGTGTAACATATCCTTGCGTAATATTAGTTACGTCATGTTAAGGTCCGCCTGGAATTCTGTTCAGAATTCTTGTTATGTCTGTGACCCAACAGACCAAGACGGGCCCAGGCTGCCTCACTGTAGAGGTCTGTAGGTCCCACAATTAGACACACACACTCGGTAGGACTCCTCTGGGCGAGTGATCAGCCCGTCGCAAAGACTGCTACCTACACAACACGCAAAAACATAAGAGACGAACATCCATGCCCTCAGCAGGATTCGAATCCGCGATCCCAGCAATCTAAAGGCTTACGGCAAGGCCAACGGCATCGGCTCTCTAGAGCTATATACACCACTACAGAATATATTCCTTCCAGACTTGATGCCAGGGACCTTACCAACAAGTAAAAAATTACCTGAATGTCATCATGTTATAAACAAAGCGTATGAACATAAGACTAATTATAATGGTACTTGTAAGTACACCAATTGCAGTACATAAACTGTAGATCACTTTAACAACACCTGCACACTTATAATTTATACATCTTTTTTTGTACTTCGCTCTCTCTCTCGGGCCCAAAATGTAAACTCATTTAACCTTTTAAAGCCTAGCGGTAACTTTACATACCACCAGGTTTAACATTAAAAAATTCTACGTGGTGCCCACATTGCGTTTATGTGTTTTGTACGGATCTCAGAACAAACAGCAACTTTCGCCTTATAACACATTAACAGACTGGTTTTTATAACAGAAGTGGAGTGTTTACAGCGCGGTACGCACTGAATCCTTATACAAAACAGATACGCTTCGTCTTTAAAGGGTTAAACCGGGTTTATATCTAACGCTTTGCATTTGGTTAAGCATAGAAGTTTCGCCTCAATTGTTTTCACATGATTAGTTAGAAATATAGTGCGGTAATCTCTACTTCACATTGTGTTCAAGAGTTTCTGTTCACTGGAGCTTGCATCCACGACGGATTGCAAAACGGTCTTATCTGAAATAAGCTTAGCATTTCCACTCCTACAGATAACTTTCAGCCCCTCATCTTTCCGACACTTTGAGACATGTTTCCTTCATTTAAACGGATAACGCTGAGATTTGATTTCCGCAGTATTAATTTTGTCCGTTTCCCGCTTCACCCAATCTTATTCTAACTTCCAAATTCTTGGTGCAACTAGCAACACAATTGCCTTTACCTGAACAGGTTTAGTGACACAATGCAATGTAACTGGAATAAGATGGGAGAACAAACTTAATTTTAGCTGAATATTTGAATTAACCCTTTAAAGACGAAGCGTATCTGTTTTATATAAGGACTCAGTGCGTACCGCGCTGTAAACACTATCCACTTCGGTTATAAAAACCAATCTCTTAATGTTTTATAAGGCAAAAGTTGCTGTTTGTTCTGAGATCCGTACAAAACACATAAACGCAATGTGGGCACCACCTAGAATTTTTTAATGTTAAACCTTGTCGTATGTAAAGTTACCGCTAGGGTTAAAAAGGTTAAAATTTAAAACTTACTGCAAAACATAACTTTAAAGCTTAATCAGCTATTAAAACCCAACAAAGAAGTTAATGCCCTTAAATCAGGGCAAATCCAAACTCTAGCAACTGTATCTGATGCACAAAAATACTCTAAAAATACCTCCTCACTTCCTGTTCATCACAGTGGCTGACACATTTCAAAGGGCCGCAAGTTTAAAAAAATTTGTGACAGTTTTTAGATAAATATAATCGGAAGCAAATAACGTTTTTACAAGGACAGGTAATGTAAACATGAAAGAGAAAGTTGTGGTTTAGTGAGTGAACTCTGGCAAAAACTCAGAAAGTTTGTCCTGTATTTACGCAGCACACAGTAATCCGCGGATTCTAGTTTCTGACAAAGAATGGAGGTCAGACGTCAGCTCCACGTTCTGGCGGCTTAAACCCTTAAAGGCCAAAAAAATGGAAGTTCTTTTCTATCCAACGCTCACCGGCTTCCGACAGAGCACTGTTTTTTGGAAGTTTCCTACCCTTCGTCCGTTTGTCCTTCTGGAAAGAGCAACATGTAAATGAAGACGTGAATGGAGCACTAGTGGAATGACAGCGAAAAGAGGAAACTTAAGTATTCCGAGAAAAACCTGCTCCAGTGTCACTCTGTCCACCACAAATCCCAAGTGGACTGACTTTGGATCGAACAAGGTTCTCCGCGATGAGAGGCTGGAGACTAACCGCCTCAGTGATGACATGGCCTTGTAAAGAAGAAAGTTGACCTGAATTATACATAAAGATTCATTCCGTACCGCCCTGTAAACACACTCCATCTCTGTTAGAAAAACCAATCAGTCAATGCTGTATAGGGAAATAATCGCTGTTTGTTCTGAGATCCACACAAAACATATAAATACACTGTGTGTGCAGAACGTAGAATTGTTTAAAGACCCAGTCCGTACCGCGCAGTAAAAACACTCCGTCTCGGTTATAAAAACCAGTCAGTTAATGCTGTATAGGGAAATAACCGCTGTTTGTTCTGAGATCCGTACAAAACACATAAATACACTGTGTGGGCAGAACGTAGGAGTCTTGAAAGTTAAACTGTTTTATTTTAAAGATCCAGTTCGTATCGCGCAGTAAACACACTCCGTCTCAGTTATAAAAACCAATCAGTTAACGCTGTATAAGGAAATAATCGCTGTTTGTTCTGACATTATAAAGAACATTCAAATACACTCTGTGGAGAGAACATGAAATTTTTGAAACGTGAAACCTGGTGACACATGAACTAACCACTGGGCTTTAGAGGGTTAAACCATCAAGAAGAACCCGCCTGTACCCGCTGAATAAGAGGTCTGCTTTGTGTTGCAGTGGGGCGGTGCTCGGCGGTACCATTCGGCAGGGTAGCGTGACGGTAGCGTGACGGAGGGACTCCGCAGCGCGCTGTCCCGGCTGCGATCACGCAGCGGGAGTCCACAGCACCACCACAGTGCCGCAGCTGGGGAGGATTCCGGTCTGCCACAGACACGAAGTTCGCAGGTATGCCTGATATGACAATGCCTTCTTTTGCACAACATAAACACTAGGCGAGGCCGTTGCCTGTCCGTCCGAAAACTGTTCGACTGATTATTACTACATTTATCTTCCAGCCTTTAAATCAAAATGTAGCTGATGACAGCCGGACTTACTTGCATTTTAAATGCCCATCCCTGCCCCTGAATGGAACAGCGTTTTCCCTTTCGTCCGTAAAGCGTTGCATTTCACGGGACATGGGCGACCCGTTTGGCCAATAGAAATTAAGGAATCAACATTAAATGTTACTACTCCGTTCTAATTTTGGTTCGTATAATAGATATGAAACCAAAAATAAAAAACTGATTTTTCTAAAAATTACGAACCATGTAAGATAAAAATACACGCTGTAAGTATCTATAAATTTTATTTTAAACAATTTCTTGTGTGGTTAATACTTACAGAATTGTAACGGAATTGATTTCAGGTTGTGTGTAATGTTGTAAGCGTGATTTACTTTACAACGTTACTAATATAAATTATAAAGCAGAATCCAAAGTACGTCCGACACTATGTGTAGTTCATGTGTCTGACCAGAGTGTGTCGCTGTTGCCAGTCCGGAATTGTGAAGGTATTAGCAATGGATCCATCATTTAGCTCCCTTGTCCCTTCTGCAGAATTTAAAAGCGAACAACGCATATATTCAAAAATGTTTCTAAAAGTTTTAGCCTTATACACACACACACACACACACACACACACACAGCATATTGTAGCTAACTTTTCCTTATGCTGTATATATATGTCCGTTCCGCTTAGTGACACGTGCCGCAGACGAGTTTGTTTTGGCGTTCGGCATATTTCATTAGGGAAGCACAGATAATATTTCTCGTATACAAGTTTGAAGCTGTAGAGGCTGTGTTTGTTGAGTATCGCCGTACGTTTCATTGATTCGTTTATGAACAGAAATATCAGTAATTATATTAGTCGTTTTCTGAGAACTGGGCCCTTCTGGATGGTTCACTTTTATTATGAAACGAACGAGCTCGAAATCTGACCAACGACGAAATTGCCGTCCGGTTTCACCGGACAGACGATAAAGTTCTGACCCACAAGGCAGACTATGATCCAGGGCTCGCTGTCACTTCTTGCTTAAACATAATGGCAACAAAATACCTGGAAATGTCGTCTCCTTTATACAATAAGAAAAATAGTACCAATTAATTCCACAAGTTAGTGTTCATTTTAAGAAGTGATAGTCTCGAAGGAAGTGACGGAAGTTCCACTTCAATTTGCAAAAGGAAGGGTCGTTGTCGCAGTTGGCCTATCTAAAAATATAAAGCCCACGATTTACAGAATTGTAATTTTGCCAGGTGTTTTGTATGGGTGTGAAACTTGGTATCTCCCATATTGAGCGAGAAACATAGGCTGAGGGTGTTCGAGAATAGGGTGCTGAGGAAAATATATGGATATAAGAGGGACAGGTTAACAGGGGAGTGGAGAAAACTACATAACGAGGAACTTAATGACCTGTACTCATCATCAAATATTATTCCGGGAATCAAATCGAGAAGAATGAGATGGGCGGGGCATGTAACACGTATGGGGGGGGGGGAGAAATGGATACAAGATTTTGGTGGGAAGACCAGTTGAAAAGAGACCACTTGGAAGACGAAAGCGTAGACGAGAGGATAATATTAAAACGAATATGCAAGAAATAGAATTGGGAGGCATGGACTGGATTGATCTGGCTCAGGACAGGGACAGGTGGCGGGCTCTTGTGAATGCGGTAATGAACCTCCGGGTTCCATAAAATATGGGGAATTTCTTGATTAGCTGGAGACCTGTTAGTTTCTCAGGAAGGACTCTATCCCATGGCATTAGTTAGGGAGTTAGGGTCAGTGTCGTACTTACAAAAGGCAGGCATTCGAATCTGTTCTTAGCCAGCTCCGTCCATTCTATCCGTCAGAAACCTACGAGGATTTCTGTAAAATATATTACCCCAGATTTACGTTGGAGTTTCCCCAAGTACTTTGTTCCCTCAGGATTTACCTCTTACAGTTGTGTAACCAAATTGCGTCCCTCTGTCACATGTACTATCACAACTACATATCACTAACTCAAAACATAAAACAAACTGACCATTTCTTTTGAAACGAGAATCTTTCTCCGAATGCTGGACGTAAACTGCAAATGTTTGAGTATGAACTGCTCAGGGACGAGCTGAGGTATAAAAATAACGAGGAACTTCCAAACGTATGCAGATATTATTATACTAGATGATGGGTCAAAGCGGTGGCTTTGGGAGTTTTCGTTTATCTCGGACGCTGAACAAAGAAATGGATGCACTGCGGATTACATAAGACGCAGCCACAAGGCGCAGCCACCTCTAAGGTCCAAATGGGAATAGAAATGTTACGTTGAACCGTATCTTGGGAAACAGGGTATGCGCTTGTGGACTGTATTTAACCCTTTAAAGACTAAGCGTATCTGTTTTATATAAGGACTCAGTGCGTACCGCGCTGTAAACACTCTCCACTTCGGTTATAAAAACCAGTCTCTTAATGTTTTATAAGGTAAAAGTTGCTGTTTGTTCTGAGATCCGTACAAAACACATAAACGCAATGTGGGCACCACGTAGAATTTTTTAATGTTAAACCCGGTCGTATGTAAAGTTACCGCTAGGCTTTAAAAGGTTAATTCGTACCGAAAAGGTGCCAATGGTGGAATTAAATAGAGTCAATCTCGGTTATAACGTCATGAAATGGACCGAATATTTTGTGTCGTTATAAACGAGTGTCGTTATAAACGAGGAGTGTAATGCTATGGTTAACAGTAAGGAATTAATTGGTAGCACAGTATATCTGACGCTATAGACGAGGTGTCGTATAAACTGATGTCGTTATAACCGGGTTCAACTGTATTAGAAAGGACTATTTAATACGAAATGAGAGATAAGCAATCTGAAGGTTGACCTTACGCAGGAAAGCGTTCCAGGACCGATGCGGCTAAGAACTTCGATTCCCGACGCGCATTCATTTACAGAACTCTATCAACTACCACATGAGTCAGATGTGTATAATACACGTCATTCTTAAAACGCCAAATACCCATCCCAATGTTTGAGTCTTTTTTGTCCTCCTAAATACCCACACTTATCCTGGGGCCCAACCAGGTTCCTAGTCAGTGTAAAATAGGGACATTACCCCTGGGGTAAAGCGGCCGAGGCGTGGAGCTGGCCACTAACTTCAAATTAGTGCCGAATTAGGAATACGTGGAGCTATACCCATACTCCTCCATATACTTTCATGCTGTGTACAGTGACAACTTCATTCAATGCAGATATTTCGTAGACTGTAGAAGAAGGCTCTGAAGATAAAATTCCTACACCCCTCCAAAGAATGGGATCGCCTGCCAGTACACGCCACCCTATTGACGAAGCTTTGGGTTCAACCACACTGTCCAGTGTAGATAACACATTCGGTCAACAGACACTACAGTGTAATGGAAACCAACCATAACAAGTTTAATGAGCAGTCTGCAGACTGAATTTGCGTTATGTATAGAAACACACACTGCGCACAACTGAGATTGAAGGTAAAGTGTCAGATGACTGGTTGGTTACCACTCTTCCATATTCTGGGAGTCCAGGGTTCAGTCTTCGAAAACAGACGATCATTCTAAGTGGTATTTCTGGGTCACTTTAGACAACTGCTGAGAACTTAATTTAAAATTGGCCATGGCCATTTCAACACCTCCAATATATTCGTCATTATCATCCTATCATTTGACGCTGTATAACCAACAAAGTTGCGAGACAGTCTTTAAATAAATAACAAACAAGTAACAACGCCAATCAGTGTCAATATTTGATCCGCAGTGTTCTAATAAATACGTCGAATTATAAGACAAACCGACGGGCTTGCGTTGTATCAGAGAAGTATGACAAAGTTGGTCCTTGGTCGACTTAACGACTCTTTTTAAGTCCATGCGCTAGGTAGCTCAGAAGATGAGGATTAGTGTGGGTTTAGGAATGGGGGATAAATTGGAAGTAACGGACTGTGGCTTAGTTTAACCCTTTAAAGACGAAGTGTATCTGTTTTATATAAGGACTCAGTGCGTACCACGCTGTAAACACTCTCCACTTCGGTTATAAAAACCAGTCTCTTAATGTTTTATAAGGCAAAAGTTGCTGTTTGTTCTGAGATCCGTACAAAACACACAAACGCAATGTGGGCACCACGTAGAATTTTTTTAATGTGAAACCTGGCGGTACGTAAAGTTACCGCTAGGGTTTAAACGGTTAATGCAGTCTCTCTAAATCTGATTAGACAGACGGAAAGGTACAAGACAAGACGGCCAATCTTTCAATGGAGATTCGACAGCGGGACCTCTCGCATAAGAGACAGCAATACCAATCATTCTACCGCCACCTTACCCTTTCGTAACTGTATGTTATCAACACAGACAAATGTGACGAACATTTGCAAACGCTGTTGAAGGAAAAGTATCAAGAATACGGTGTACAGTCCAACTCGGTTATAACGCCATGAAAAGGGCTGAATATTCTGTATCGTTATAAACGAGTGTCGCCAATCCCAGTGGCCGCGCGGTCTAAGGCGCAGGTCTGTGTCCGAGCGCTTACTGGGATCGTGGGTTCGAATCCCACCGGTAGCATGGATGTTTGTCTTGTACAGTGTTTGTGTCGTCAAGTAGGGGTCTCTGCGACGGGCCGATCCCTCGTCCAGAGGAGTCCTACCGACTGTGGTGTGTGTCTGAGTGTGATCAAGTGAAAATAAACAACCTCAACACCTGCTGTGAACAGGTAGGTAGAAGAGGGAAGGACTGCGATACGATAAACGAGTGTCGTTATAACCGAGTGTTGTTATAACCGAGCAGTATAATGTTACGGTTAACAGTGAGGAATTAATTGGTACCACAGAATATCTGACCTTATAGACGAGGTGTCGTATAAACCGATGTCGTTATAACCGGGTTCAACTGTCTTTCAAAAAGTTACTAACACAGTGAAGTCGAATGAGAAATGGCTAACAGACAGAAGTCTGATAAACAAAGGTGCTAAGAATATGAGTAACAAAAATTACTGAAAGAAGCTTAAAAAAGGAACTAACACAAAGAAGTAACAAGGAATTAGCAGCAGTGGAAACGTTAAGTTCACAGAGAAGTTACAAGAAAATAAAAGAAAAACAGCTGACACAGTAAATATGAAATCACTAGCACAAGGGAAGTATCGAAGACACATGTCTGTTACATAGAAGTTTAACTTCTATAGGCCAAAGTCTAATGCAACAAGGTAGGCAATGTACGCATAACGTAACGTTGTGGCGCTTTCACGTAACCAATGTTGTCACGGAAACGCAACAATGCATTTGTGTGTACTGTCACTGTCAACAATATGACAATTTGACGGTACATTCATAATCCATCAGTGAATTTATCTATCTTGTAACATAGACATTCACTAACTGATTCAAGATCTCCAGGAAACTGGAATAATTCCGTGTTCATTTCCTAGTAACATCGAGATGGTTAATGGAATTACATACACTAACCACAATCGCAAGAATAGTCTTATACAAATTGTACGTAATAAGGCTGTTAACACAGAATTCAAATTATCAAGCAACAGAATCACACTAAGTATAAGCACCAGTTTTGAAAACAAATTACAACTAATTTTCATTCTCTTTCTATATTACAAATGAACGCCGAATTGGAACAAAAACATGTTTGTTTGCTCACGGCCTTATTTAGACGACAAACTGGCTAAATAGATTGTAATGACAGATATGTCGTTGCGCAGTTTCTCAGTTTTTGTTAAGTACTGCCGTAAAATATTTTACGAAATCACATGGAATTAACCCTTTAAAAAAGAAGCGTGTCTGTTTTATATAATGACTCAGTGCGTACCGCGCTGTAAACACTCTCCACTTCGGTTATAAAAAACCAATCTCTTAATGTTTTATAAGGCAAAACTTGCTGTTTGTTCTGAGATCCGTACAAAACACATAAACGCAATGTGGGCACCACGTAGAATTTTTTAATGTTAAACCTGATGGTATGTAAAGTTACCGCTACGATTTAAAAGGTTAATTCATTATAAATAAATCAGTATTTATTAAATATTAAGAGTGTGTGCCTGTATTCTTGCGTCAGCGATGCGGTATGAAAATCGCGTCTTTTCTGTGCCGTATTATGCTGCCATCTGTGGCCTGTCTGGCTGTACCACATTTTTTACATTATCTCATAAATAGTAAGGTTATACGGAAAACTTATTGAAAATAGAATGTTTTGATTGTCTGTGCAACCTTCTGTTTGATACAGTTATTGCGCTAGAAAGAAATTAGCGGGATATTATAAATTTTGCTTAGGTCTTCATGTAAAGTGCGCGTCATTCTTGTCAGATTTCAATCAAATTTGATTTTTGTTCGAAAAATCATCAAATTTCATAAAAATTGGTCCAGTGGGAGCAGAGTTGTTCCATGCGGACGGACGGACAGACGGATATACAGACAGACATGACGAAGCTAAAAGAGGCGCTTTGTAATTTTTCGAAAGCGCCTAAAATTACTAACAAGCAGAAGTCTGATGAACAGTATTTTTTTAAGTGGTGAAGGGCCCCGCAGCAGACGCTACGGACGCACCGCAGCCTTAAGGCTTATTGTGCAACCCTGTGATGAAGATGAAGATGATGATTATTATTTTTGTCCTTTTCCTAGTAATGGAGCACCGGTGGAATGAAATTGACAGGGGAAAACCGAAATACTCGGGGAAAAACCTGTCCCAGTGCCACTTTGTCCACCACAAATCCCACGTGGACTGACCCGGGATCGAACCCGGGCCTCCGCGGTGGGAGGCCGGCGGCTAACCGCCTGAGCCATGGCACGGCCTCTGACGAGCAGTTACCAATACTAAAATGTGTGCTGCTCTCAGGTGTCACGTGTTGAAAACACACCAGGGATATCGGTGAGAAACATCAATAAAAGCATGGTTCTATTTTAGTTCAGCAAACTGTGGGCCCTATCTTATCTTTGCATTTTCTAGCCAAACTAAATAGCCACTTAATCCTTTATTTGAGCTATCGGTAGATAAATGTACACAAAGAGGCAGGAAAGAGGTGACTCATGCATAAAGCTAAATCGATACTTATCTAAATCGTCACATCTGTCGCATGGAACTTAAAACAGTTTATGCACTGTACAACAAATGAAAACCTTAATTAAGAATTCAGAAAATGTGTGGTATTGATGAAAGACCATCCTGGCCCTTCAAAGACTAAAATTAAACTAAATTTTACACAAAGATTCAGTTCGTATCGCGTAGTAAACACATTCCGTCTCGGTTATAAAAACCACTTAGTGCTGTATACCGCAGTTATCGTTGTTTGTTCTGAATACGACAGGCAACGTACGTAGAACGCAATACTGCGACGCATTCGCGTAGCCTCGCTGCAGTTCAAAAGCAATAAGTATCACATATTCTGAGTGTGTGTCTGTAGCCTTGGCTATCCAGAATGCAACGCGCATGCGCCGTATTATATTGCCATCTGTGGCCTGTCTGGCTGTACCATATTTTTCCACATTATCTCATAAACGGCACGATTTTCGGAAAAAAAGTTATTGATCATAAAATGTGTTTTGATTTTCTCTAAAACTTTTGTATGAAACATTTCTCATTATAAGAACAATTTAGCGAGATATTATCATAAATGTATAAAGGTCTTCACGCAAAGTACCTGTTATTTGTCCTTTTAATGACATATGAATTTTCTCTACAGATTTTCGAAAAATTCTCAAATGTCAAATTTCATTAAAATCCGTCCAGTGGGAGATGCGGACGAACAGACGGACAAACAGACAGATATAAGGAAGCTAACAGTCGCTTTTGGCAATTTTGCGAACGCGCCTAAAAACTATACGAAACACGTAAATACACCTGTGGGCAAACTATGGGATTTTGGAATGCAAAACCCTGGCGGTACGTAAAGTAACAACCGGGCTTCCAACAGTCGAATCACGTGTATTATACAAACATTGTTGTGAACACGGATGATGACAGGAGCGGAATTTCTGTGTATCTAACGAGGACGATATGAACATCTAAGCAACACTGTCTCCGTTGTAGGAATCCAATCAAAGAAGCCACTATTAAAGATGGTTATTTAACACGACGTTGACCGACTGTGTGAAGTTTTATACCATAAGAATCTATTTCTATGCGGGTCATTTTAACAGTGACTTCCATCTCTTTCTTGGTCTTCGAAATAACCGATTTCCAGAAGGTTCCTCTGCAGATGTTCCTCACGGGCTATTTGTCTTCCTCATATCAAAAACGCGAGAAGCGCCAATGTGTACAGTTTGTCTCGAGATTTGATCCAGAATCTTTTGAGTAACGAAAATATTTCAAGAACTTTCTGGCTGACATACATAATTCATAATGAATAAATGGAAGCTAATGCTTCAGACCAAGTTCAAAGTTCGAATTTACAAAGCAAAGCAAAGCAAAATAAAGCGTCTGTAATTAAATTGCCAAAATTTATTACTTATCTAAACGCAAGTTTAAACAGCCTTGAAAACCATTCGTCATACCGAAAGCTCAAGCATTAAAGACGCTTCTGTTAAACACACCATTACAGTATGTCCTATTAGAGTTATAGTAATTACGAATAATAAGTCTGGAAGTTTGCTGTCTGTATTCAAAGGGATGGCTTCCTCTTGAAAGCTAAATTAGTCGCCCATCTACGTCTCCTTCTGCATATTGCTACAAGTTTAATGAAAGACTGATCGTTGTGTTACACACAAATTGGTTCTAAAATTTCAGTCCATTAGCTAGCTGCTTTTCTGTTGGTAACTTAATCTGCAAGCTGAGTGGCACAATTAGCAAAATATCTACGTTTTAATGATTACTATCTCGTGTACAGTGAGACTGTCTACTCCGATATATTTGTACTGACGTCTATTGCCTCCACAATCAGGGGTTTGTACTTATCTTGCTGAAATACTTGGACTTTCTTCTGATGACCAGCTATGACACTTAACGTTTTAAATACAAAAATTAAGCTGAATTACGTTTAAAGACTCAGTCCGTACCGCGCAGTAAACACTACGTCTGGGTTATAAAAACCAGTCAGTTAACGCTGTATAGGGAAATAGTCGCTGTTTGTTCTGAGATCCACACAAAACACATAAATACACTGTGTGGGCAGAACGTAGAATTTGTGAGTGTTAAACCTGGCGGTATATATAGTAATTACTGGGCTTTAACCCTTTAAAGACGAAGCGTGTCGGTTTTATGTAAGGACTCAGTGCGTACCGCGCTGTAAACACTCTCCACTTCGGTTATAAAAACCAATCTCTTAATGTTTTATAAGGCAAAAGTTGCTGTTTGTTCTGAGATCCATACAAATCACATAAACGCAATGTGGGCACCACGTAGAATTTTTTAATGTTAAACCTGGTGGTATGTAAAGTTACCGCTAGGCTTTAAAAGGTTAATGGGTTAATTGTCCCTTCAATTTAAGCCGTATTGTATTTATATACTCAGACCGTACCGCGCAGTAAACACACTCCGTCTCGGTTATAAAAACCAGTCAGTTAATGCTATATAGGGAAATAATCGCTGTTTGTTCTGAGGTCCACACAAAACACATAAATACACTGTGTGGGCAGAACGTGGCACTTTTAGTGTTACAGATGGCGGTACATATGTAGAGTGTCCTAAAACTCCCAATACTCAAAGTTTATGAATTTCAATTTTTGAGTACCGGACTTTTACGACACACTGTAGTAAATACTACGCTCTGAACAATTCATTTATTGTACTTCTTGTACTTATTTGGCTTACGCTGCATACTTGGACACCCCCTCGTGACTTCTGTGCAGTTTATAATATTTATATTTTCCATGTACGCTTCTTTATTTCCACTGCCTTTAAAATTCTCCATTCCAGTTATTACGTAATTGGCTATTGCTTTTGTCTGCCACTTTAAAAATACATTTAATTACGAGTTTATGAAATCAAACAGACGGGACAAAACACGCTTCAGTAGGCCTACATTCGCGCCCTTCTAACATGAAAGGATAAAAAAAAACGAATAAAATTACTGCACTCTCGGGAATATACGTTTGAATTGTCTAAGGACTACCGACGCGGCAGCAGGTAGACCCGTACATTAACCTAGATGTAAAAAATTTGGGATGCCAACCGCCAAAATTGTTTGAGAACACAATAAATGTCTTGCCAGCTGCCGGACCTTACTACAAAATTCTTGGACTACGAAACTTAAAAGTTTCGTGATTTCTGGAATTTGTCTGTCAATACTAGGTTCGCAAACATAAAACAACAGCGGAAGTTAATGATAAAAATTCTAGTTAGTAAATTACTGAATTTTCAAATAGTTCCAGAAATTAACAGAGTGAAGACAGAACATGTATCAAAATTATCAGATGAAATCCCAGTCGATGACAAAATTTATACAGGGTGTTCTTTTCTTTAACGCTGGCTTGATCACTACAGAGCGGGCGGTATGATCGCTTACTATGCAGCAACGATGTCGTCTGCTCTACGGCGCGTAGTCCCGCTTAAAAAATTAAAACACTCTGTATATTCCTGTCATAACCAGTATGTATGGACACTAACGAGTACTTCGTTCGACATTAGCTATGGCTTCTAATTTGCCAGCTATTTATGTTTTTCATTCTTCAGTGCCTTCTGCGCATATTCTGCGCAGGTTTTTTGTTTAGTGGCGAAGGGCCCCGCAGCAGAGGCTACGGACGCACCGCAGCCATGAGGCTTATTGTGCAACCCTATGATGATGACGACGATGATGATGATTATTTTTTGTCCCTTTCCTAGTAATGGAGAACCGGTGGAATGGAATTGACAGGGGAAAAGCGAAGAACTCGGGGAAAATACTGTCCCAGTGCCACTTTGTCCACCACAAATCCCACATGGACTGACACGGGATCGAACCCGGGCCTGGCTGTCTGATCCATGGCACGGCCTTCTGTGCAGCTTTCTCCGAGTCTTCCTCTAGGTCTCTGTGCCTCGCCGACGTGTCTGTTTAATGCCGCTTCCCTTTCTCATCTCATGTGTCTACCGCAAACATCTAAGCTAGGAGTTCTTCTGTTTTATTTTAGCAGTTTAACATACACAAGTCTAAGTAACACACGTAACACCAACAAATGCACTGTTATATAATTTATTCGTACTATTCTTTACATAGCTAATACACGTTTCGACGTTCTTATCTCGCCATCTTCAGGGAGGTGACAACAAAATTTCTATAAATCTTACAGCAATATAAAACAGGGCCTACATATGTCGTGGTTATCAATAGTGCAGAATTTTACTGCTGTGGTTTTTATAGAAACATTGGTGTCAGCTCCCTGAAGATGTCGAGTTAATAACGCCGAAACATGTACGAGGTACGTAAAAGGTAGTACGGATAAACTTTAGAATAGTGTATTTTTTGGCGTTAACCTTTTAAAGCCTAGCGGTAACTTTACGTACCACCAGGTTTAACATTAAAAAATTCTACGTGGTGCCCACATTGCGTTTATGTGTTTTGTACGGATCTCAGAACAAACAGCAACTTTTGCCTTATAAAACATTAAGAGACTGGTTTTTATAACCGAAGTGGAGAGTGTTTACAGCGCGGTACGCACTGAATCCTTATATAAAACAGATACGCTTCGTCTTTAAAGGGATAAACAATGTAAAAGTGACATATAACAGTCATTTGTATCTTTCCGTCCATAACTGCATAAGTACATCTTTTATGGTTTGTATTTATTGCCGCAGATTTTGCAGTTTCGTTTGTATTTCAACCCTTCAAATCCTAATGGTTCACACACGCATCGCCAGGATTAACACACGCTTTGCATTTTACCCACAAAGTGTATTTATGTGTTTCGTGTGTTTGTTACAAAGCTCTGTTCTAATTCCTTCATCTATTTCCGGCGATATATTACCTACTATCTCAGACATTGACAGTGGCGTTGCATAATACACAGCTCATTTCCCTCTTTTGTTTCTTCCAGTATGTAGCCTCCAATGGATATGAAAAACCTACCTCTAAAACACCGCACTAATTTTACGGATCCCCTGCAATACACATGGAATAATAATATGGGGCTACAAGCATTCAATGATGTTAGGACGGAAAGGTTTTAAATTTGTAGAAACTTAAATGCATTCACTATCGTACAGTGGAAAAAAGGTCTGCAGCATGTCAAGAATTAAAGGTCTGAACAGTGCACCGAGGTCGGTATTGAAGGGTTAAAATCAGGCCTACATATTGGATAGAGTCTGTTTTCAGTTAAGTGTGAAAATGGCAGGTATAAAGTTTCAGAATACTTACTGTACTTAACCCTTTAAAGACGGAACGTATCTGTTTTATATAAGGACAGTGCGTACCGCGCTGTAAACACTCTCCACTTCGGTTATAAAAACCAATCTCTTAATGTTTTATAAGGCAAAAGTTGCTGTTTGTTCTGAGATCCGTACAAAACACATAAACGCAATGTCGGCACCACGTAGAATTTTTTAATGTTAAACCTGGTGGTATGTAAAGTTACCGCTAGGCTTTAAAAGGTTAAGACTTCCCTCTTCTACCTGTTCACAGCAGGTGTCGAGGTTGTTTATTTTCACTTGATCACACTCAGACACACACCACAGTCGGTAAGACTCCTCTGGATGAGGGATAGGCATGTCGCACCTCTGGATGAGGGATCGGCACGTCGCAGAGATCTCTAACCGATAAAACAAACACTCACGTGAGACAGATATCCGTGCCCCAGGCGAGATTCGAACCCACGATCCCAGCAAGCGCTCGGCCGCAGACCTACGCCTTAGACCGCGCGGCCACTGGGATCGGCAAGTTTCAGAACAATGACTGAGTTATTCAGCATTTAATACAAAGACAGCTTCTGGAACAAGGGCCAAACTTTGATGTGGGAGATTTACAGAACAAAGGCGAAAGGGGCATAAGCATTTGTAAGCACGTGTTTAGTGTTATACATAAAACTGTGTACAGTAACAGAGAAAAGTCTATTGCTAAACTAGAAGCATGAAGAAACCGACTCAGTAAATCAGTTCAAGGCGTGATACTTCCTGTTTCCACTCCCCTCGAATTTCGTCTGGGATACCGAATATTCTATTTAAAGTTTCTAGGGTTTCTTCAGTGTCACCAAGAAACTGCAGGCAAAGTTTCTCAAACTGGGTAACGAATCCCTCGTGTTCCATATTTTCCAGTTCTATAGTCCTCCCACCATCATACCATCAGGACTTACATTGCACTGAGCAAATCAACACGCTGTAGACTGGTGTTTTTCACTTACAACCAACATCAGTGAAGTCCCTAACGCCTAGCGGTAACTTTACGTACCACCAGGCTTAACTTTAGTCAACTCTCCATGGTGCTCACATTGCGTTTATGTGTTTTGTACTTACCTGGGAACAATCTGCAACTTTTACCTGACACGTCATCAAATGATTGATTTTTTAAACTGAGGTGGAGAGTGTTTACTGCGCGGTACACTCTGAGTCTTTACATTAGACAGAATGCATTTAGTCTTTAAAGGGAACTGAGGTGGAGTGTTTACTGCGCGGTACGCCCTGAATCTTTACATTAGACAGAATGCGTTTAGTCTTTAAAGGGAACTGAGGTGGAGTGTTCACTGCGCGGTACGCCCTGAGTCTTTAGACAGAATGCGTTTCGTCTTTAAAGGGAACCGAGGTGGAGAGTGTTTACTGCGCGGTGCGCACTGAGTATATTAGACAGAATGCGTTTAGTCTTTAAAGGGAACTGAGGTGGAGAGTGTTTACTGCGCGGTACGCACTGAGTCTTCAGACAGAATGCGTTTAGTCTTTAAAGGGAACTGAGGTGGAGTGTTTACTGCGCGGTATGCACTGAGTCTTTAGACAGAATGCGTTTCGTCTTTAAAGGGTTAATGCAATACAGTGCGCCAATGAAGCTTCACATTTCTATGAAATCACAAATTTCATGAACTCTCCATCGTGTTACCGTATCGCTAAAATAAACTTCCTTTCTTATAAGACATTTTTAACGACAATGAATACTTGATAAACGGACGTAAACACCAACTATTTGGACTTGACGTCGTGTTTATTTTACACTTAGGCAATTTCTTTTATCTCGTAAAATAATCGCCAGAGCTGTAACACGGAAAACCTCATGGGAGATACGATAAATGGGTAGAAACTTTGATGTGCAGCTTAGAAAAAATGATAATTTAAACAATTACAAATATTCAATTTAAATGAAAGCATGTAAACAGAGAAAGACGGATAGAACATTTGTAAATACGGAATGGCTATCGCATATATGGGCGTAAGGTTTGGTTAGAACAATAAACAGTGGAACGACTAGGAAACGGTTGTCAGGTCAGACACACAGTTGAAGAGGGACACAAAAAGTTTTACGTTATGACCACATGAAGTGGCTTAGAATAGGGCACAATGACGCGCTTACCATGCACTTGTCGTATGACAGAATATTTACTGTCCATCCGAATGATTAAAAAATGTACCGTTACTGTCACTGAATAAATAAAATTAACAGAAATATGTTTATGCTCTTCTTCATCACTTTTTAATTTAAAAAACACTAATCACCAACAAAATGCACAAAGAGAGTTTTATCATCAATTGTAACACACTGCTACATGTTTCGACAGTACTCAGTCAACAGCACATTCTCACTCAACTACAGAGTGCACCCTTAGTGTAACGATAACAAAAGTTCTCCCTGAAGATGACCCAACATGGTCGAAGCATGTAGGAGTGTGTTACAATTGATGACAAAACTCTCTTTGTGCATTTTGTTGGTGATAAGTGTTTTTGTATGCTATAGTGCACGGACATGGAACACATTAAACTTTTAATTTCATTTGTTTAGTTTCCTTGATGCCCTGTTCATTAACTCAGCCCTTTTCATCGTTTAAAATGATGCCTGCAATATTGATATGACACGGAATATTTGTTTTTGTCCTTATATTTTCACTATATATGGTGTCCCTTTTATCACGTCCCCGAGCAGGGCAGATATATGGCACAGAAAGCCTGCATCCGCCGAGACACCCAGTGAAAGCTGTCGTACTCTGTAACATGAAAGAAGGACATCCTGTATATCACGACAGTGAATACGGTAGGCAGTGCCAGCATTCATTATATCCACATTTCTCATTGGTGCACCGTCACTGTGTCTTACTTATAGAACACGAGGCAATTAAAACGTAAAATAATGAAAACAAAAATTAAATTTTCCGTTGTTTAGACACAATGTCCTTGGAGACTGACGGTGACAGGTAACCATGCTTATAATAGAACATAACTAACTAACTAACTAACTAACTAACTAACTCCATGGAGCAGAGGCCTTCTTGAGAAGCTAACAGTTTCTCAACTAGTCAAGAAATTCCCCACATTTTATTGAACCCGGAGGTTCATTATCGCATTCACAAGAGCCCGCCACCTGTCCCTATCCTGAGCCAGCTAAATCCAGTCAATGCCCCATCCCACTTCTTGAAGATCCATTTTAATATTATCCTCCCATATACGCCTGGGTCTCCCAAGTGGTCGCCTTCACTCAGGTCTCCCCACCAAAATCCTGTATGCACCTCCCTTTTCCCCCATACGTGCTACATGCCCCACCCATCTCATCCTTATTGATTTGATTACCCGAATAATATTTGGTGATGAGTACAGGTCATTAAGTTCCTCGTTATGTAGTCTTCTCCACTCCCCTGCCGCCTCATCCCTCTTAGGCCCAAATATCCTCCTCAGCACCCTATTCTCGAGCACCCTCAGTAAGTCCCTCCCTCAGTGTGAGAGACCAAGTTTCACACCCATACAAAACAACAGGTAAAATTATAGTTCTGTATACCCTAATCTATTTAAACAATTTGTTTACAAACACACCCAACCGCCTTCATGCAGTCACCACTTCATACCAACACACTGATATCCGCACTCGTTACTGCCTGTCAGCTGTTTCCATGCACAGGCGATATTGAACATAAGCACCAAGTCCCGCTCTAACTAGTATTACAGTCTGGAACATGGTGAAGGCAGTTGTTTCTTAAATTAACCTTTTAAAGCCTAGTGGTTACTGAATGTGCCACCAGTTTTAACATTCAAAACCTGTACATTGCTCCCACACTCTATTTATTTGTTTTTTATCTCAGAACAAACAGCGAATTTTGCCCTATATAACATAAACTGATCGCTTTTTGTAACCGAGATGAAAAATATTTACTACGCGGTACGAACTGGATCTTTAAATAAGACAGTTTACTCTTCGTCTTTAAAGAGTTAATGTGATATTCAGAAGGCAACTGCCTACAGGCATTTCAACAAATAAACATAACGACACACAGAAAACACAAATTTATTTATTACCGTAAGATCCCTTGTTGCTCCCACTTAATTTCCTTCGTTGTGTTTGGTATTCAGGTTTTGCGACCTGTAAAGATGCAATTTAGTAGTCTCCCGTGGGGGAAAAGCAATACAGAAAACGCTGCTTGTGTAGGCTAAAGAAGTAAAACGGAATCACAAAGCAGGTAGAGGCTGTGCTAGTAAAGAAATAGAGTCCTGGATTTTAAAATGTCACTCTGAGTGAAGTATGCAGGGTAATTACTTCAGGGACTTTGGGGCTGGTTTGTGATATATGAATATGATAATCATCGCCTTGGGAACGAGATTAATTTGATAGCACATACATAATAAAGCGGCGAGCCACCAAAACAGGGGCATTAAAAATGCAATTAATTTATTTTAGTTCTCTTACACTTAAAACTAAAAATAAGGGATATTTTTCCCATTGGATAATATTAACGTTTTAAAGACGACATGTAATCCGTTGTCTATAAGGACTCAGTGCGTACCGCGCTGTAAACACTCTCCGTCTCGGTTATAACAACGAAAGAGTTAATGCTGTGTAGTGAAATAATTGCTGTTTGTATTGAGACCTGTACAACCCACGTAAACGCAGTGTCAGCAGCATGTGAAATTTTTGAATATTAAACTGGCAGTAAGTTAAGTTACCGCTAGGCTTTAAATGGTTAACCTTTTAAAGACTAGCGGTAAATTTACGTACTACCAGGTTTAACTTTAATCAATTCTCCATGGTTCTCACACTGCGTTTAAGTGTTTTGTACTTACCTGGGAACAATCTGCAACTTTTACCTGACACGTCATCAAATGACTTGTTTTTTAAACTGAGGTGGAGAGAGTTTACTGCGCGGTACGCACTGAGTCTTTATATTACACAGAATGCGTTTCGCCTTTAAAGGGAACCGAGGTGGAGAGTGTTTACTGCGCGGTACGCACTGAGTCTTTACATTAGACAGAATGCGTTTCGTCTTTAACCTTTTAAAGCCTAGCGGTAACTTTACATACGACCATGTTTAACATTAACAAATTCTACGTGGTGCCCACATTGCGTTTATGTGTTTTGTACGGATCTCAGAACAAACAGAAACTTTTGTCTTATAAAACATTAAGAGACTGGTTTTTATAACCGAAGTGGAGAGTGTTTACAGCGCGGTACGTACTGAGTCCTTATATAAAACAGATACGCTTCGTCTTTAAAGGGTTAAAGGGAACTGAGGTGGAGTGTTTACTGCGCGGTACGCCCTGAGTCTTTATATTAGACAGAATGCGTTTCGCCTTTAAAGGGAACTGAGGTGGAGAGGGTTTACTGCACGGTACGCACTGAGTCTTTATATTAGACAGAATGCGTTTCGTCTTTAAAGGGAACTGAGGTGGAGAGTGTTTACTGCGCGGTGCGCACTGAGTCTTTATATTAGACAGAATGCCTTTCGTCTTTAAAGGGAACTGAGGTGGAGAGTGTTTACTGCGCGGTGCGCACTGAGTCTTTATATTAGACAGAATGCATTTCGTCTTTAAAGGGAACTGAGGTGGCGAGTGTTTACTGCGCGGTACGCACTGAGTCTTTAATTAGACAGAATGCGTTTCGTCTTTAAAGGGAACTGAGGTGGAGAGTGTTTACTGCGCGGTACGCCCTGAGTCTTTATATTAGACAGAATGCGTTTCTTCTTTAAAGGGAACTGAGGTGTAGAGTGTTTACTGCGCGGTGCGCACTGAGTCTTTATATTAGACAGAATGCCTTTCGTCTTTAAAGGGTTAATGTCATAGGATCATGGTCACTGCAATCCTTGACTTTCAGTTTATAAGAAATAAAATTTCGACGCTGGAAATTCTATTTTCCTGAATAATAAAAAAACTTAACACGCAGCAAGCACAAGCTACTTTGTGCCAAATAAAAATTTCCTGCAGAAAGAAAAATGTGAAATTAATTGGGACAAGCTATAAGTGGAACACTGGTTACATGCTTACGCAGAGGGATTACGGGTTCGAGTCCGGATGACAATCCATTCTGTAAACGAAATCCTACAGCGCTGATGGCAGTGTCTTACATAAGTCAGAAATATTAGCTGCGAGACGAAATTTGGCAGTGTTCGTAATGGGTGAAACAAGAGGAACTAGTGTTGGAAGAATTTGTGTTGTAACATGTAACGGGCTTTGTAAACGCAAAATATTTGGCAAAATGCTAATAGATTGATAAAATAGAAATTCAGTAAGGCAGGCAATGTACGTACAAAGGTCACGTTGAGGTGCGTTCGCGTAACGATTCTGCCGTCGAAAAGCAATAACTATCACATGTTATGAGTGTGTGTCTGTAGCCTTAATTATCCAACATGCAAAGCGCATGCGCAGTATTACACTGCCATCTGTGGCCTGTTCGTCTATACCGTATTTTTCCACATTATCTCATAAAGGGCACGATTTTCGGGGGGTCGGGGGAGGGGGAATTTTTGAACATAAAATGTGCGTTTTGATTTTCTCTACAACTTCTATCTGAAACATTTCTCATTGTGTGAAGAACTGAGCGAGATATGATCATAAATGTGCACAGGTCTCCATGGGAAGTACCCGTTATGCTAACCACATTTTAACCCTTTAAAGACGAAGCGTATTTGTTTTATATAAGGACTCAGTGCGTACCGCGCTCTAAACACTCTCCACTTCGGTTATAAAAACCAGCCTCTTAATGTTTTATAAGGCAAAAGTTGCTGTTTGTTCTGAGATCCGTACAAAACACATAAACGCAATGTGGGCACCACGTAGAATTTTTTAATGTTAAACCTGGTGGTACGTAAAGTTATCGCTAGGCTTTAAAAGGTTAATCAAACTTGAATTTTCTCGACAGAGTTTCGAAATATCCTCAAATACCAAATTTCATGAAAATCTGTCCAATGGGAACCCAGTCGTTCCATGCGGACAGATGAAAGAACGGACTGCCGGACGGACAAACAGATATGTTACAGCTAATAGTCGCTTTTCGCAATTTTGCGATCGCGCCTAAAATCTGTGTAAACAGAAAAAAACGGTAATATTTTGCAGCCGTTACAAACAATTCGTTTCCTCCATGATCTTGAAATTCGATAGAGTTTCTGACACTTTCGGAAGACAATTACAAGAGAAGTGGAGGTGGGGGCTGGTGAGAATGAATGAATGAATGAATAATGAATGAATGAACGAATGAATGAATAATGAATTAATGAATAATAAATGAATGAATAATGAGTGAATGAATAATGAATGATGAATGAATGAATAATAAATTAATGAATAATCAATGAATGAATAATGAGTGAATGAATAATGAATGATGACTGAATGAATAATGAATTAATGAATAATCAATGAATGAATAATGAGTGAATGAATAATGAATGAATGATTGAATGATCATATAGATGGGATAAAAACGGGTCTACAGCTTTAGAAAGGAAGAAGGCATTGGCTAAAGGAAAGAACAACGTGGCCAGTGTATATGGAATGGCTAAAAAAATAACCTGAAATTAGAGGCAACACGTTGTACAGGAATTGTTAAATGAATTTTGCGACATCTTTATAATACACATCCAGGAAACAAGCGATCCACACACCAGGTGTCTCCGTAACGGTAGTACATTTCTACTGTACAAAACTACCTCACACCTCAGAAGTATGCTTTTTGTAGTCATCACATCACAAGAAGTTCAGATCTATAATCATGCCTTTATGCAGGCACATCCATTACCGTCAACACAGAAGCAGTGACACAAACAGGAGACAGAAATCGAGAGAGTGCTGTACTTTCACCTAAGCCCACACTTTTGTTTCACTTTGACTTTTCAGACCTTACACTCAGGAATGTCTGTACTGAAAAAGGCACCAGCTTATGATCTTTAAAACTGGAACACAAAAAGTATTTATGGGCCAGGATAGCTCAGTCGGTATAGCGACTCGCTACGGGCTGGACGGTCCGGGAATCGAGTCCCGGTGGGGGCGAGATTTTCCGCAGCCGTCCAGATCGGCCCTGGGGCCCACCCAGCCTCCTGTACAATGGGTACCGGGTCTCTTTCCCTGGGGTAAAGCGGCTGGGGCGTGGGGCTAGCCATCCCATCCCCTTCTCGTTCCGAGGCTCACGAACGGGTAGAGCTATACCTCTACTCCCCCTCTTGGGCCTTCAGGGCCTGTTATAGGGTGACCTTTACCTTTACAAAAAGTATTTTTAGAGTGAATGTCACTCCAATATAACGTATTCTTACGCGATTCTGGTTTTAATGAGAATATGACTAGCGCTCCTGCAACATTTTTTTCTGTTAATTTAAAGCGTAAAAATAAAGCCCTGTTGTGTTATGAAATTGTTAATTAATGGATGAGATTTCCATATTAATTGAGGTTTTATATCCTTTTATAAAAACGAGCGAATAATTTTATCTAACGAACCAATTACCGTGTCCAGCACTTGACGAATTGCTGATGAGAAGGCGTAGGGTCGGAGTCTCCAGGGTAAGCTACGAATGACTGACCAACTAACGTGCTTTTTTTATACGTAGGAAATTGCCAAATGAAAACGAGGCAAATGTGTTGAATGTCTTATGTACTTATGTGCATGTACTTGTGATATTCAAGAATTACGTGTTGCTTTTGAGATTATACTCTCGTCACCTAGAATGTGGGTCTGTTTATCTGAAGCTCTATGAAAACAAACAAAAAAAAATTCAAAGAGGAAATAAGATCAACCACAACTACGCAACACTTTACTGTATATTTTATACCAGCAGCTTCATCATGTCCGTCTGTCCGTCAGCGTGGAAAAATTCGGGTCCCAATGGACGGATTTTCATGAAATTTGACATTAGAGTTTTGACGTTTTGCATTCCCATTGGCGTATGCTATCAATATTTTACATAAAAATTCAGTCAACAGCCAACTATTTTCTCCTTTCTTTATTAGGAGGTGAGCGACTAGTTTCAGCCTATACTGGGTCATCTTCAGGTTGCTTATTACAGAAACGTGCTATAAAGAGGAAGGCCTTCCCTCTTTATAGCACGTTTCTGTAATAAGCAACCTGAAGATGACCCAGTATAGGCTGAAACTAGTCGCTCACCTCCTAATAAAGAAAGGAGAAAATAGTTGGCTGTTGACTGAATTTTTATGTAAAATATTGATAGCATACGCCAATGGGAATGCAAAACGTCAAAACTCTAATGTCAAATTTCATGAAAATCCGTCCATTGGGACCCGAATTTTTCCACGCTGACGGACAGACGGACATGATGAAGCTGCTGGTATAAAATATACAGTAAAGTGTTGCGTAGTTGTGGTTGATCTTATTTCCTCTTTGAATTTTTTTTTGTTTGTTTTCATAGAGCTTCAGATAAACAGACCCACATTCTAGGTGACGAGAGTATAATCTCAAAAGCAACACGTAATTCNTCTTTATTAGGAGGTGAGCGACTAGTTTCAGCCTATACTGGGTCATCTTCAGGTTGCTTATTACAGAAACGTGCTATAAAGAGGGAAGGCCTTCCTCTTTATAGCACGTTTCTGTAATAAGCAACCTGAAGATGACCCAGTATAGGCTGAAACTAGTCGCTCACCTCCTAATAAAGAAAGGAGAAAATAGTTGGCTGTTGACTGAATTTTTATGTAAAATTGTGACACTTGAGGATTCGTCGAAAATCTGGTTCAAGTCTTCTTAAAACTTGACAAGAATAACGGGTACTTTACACGAAGAACTACGTACATTTAAGACAGTATCGCGTTTAAATGTTCCTAGAATGAGAAAGATTTCTGAACAAAGTTTCAGAAAAAATCAAAACACACACTTCATGTTCAATAACTTTTTTTTCCCCCGAAAATCGAGCAGTTTATGAGATAATGTGGAAAAAATATAGTACAGCCAGACGGGCCACAGATGCCAATATAATATGGCACATGCGCTTTGCGTGCTGGATAACTAAGGTTACATACACACACTCAGAATGTGTAATACGTCCTGCTTTTCCACGACAACAATGGCTACGCCAACGCGCCTTAATGTTATGTTCATACGTACAGTGCTGCCTTGTTTCATGTGTAATTGTCTGATATTAACCCTTTAAAGACGAAGCGTATCTGTTTTATATAAGGACTCAGCGCGTACAGCGCTGTAAATACTCTCCACTTCGGTTACAAAAACCAGTCTCTTCATATTTTATAAGGCAAAAGTTGCTGTTTGTTCTGAGATCCATACAAAACACATAAACGCAATGTGGGCACCACGTAGAATTTTTTAATGTTAAACCTGGTCGTATGTAAAGTTACCGCTAGGCTTTAAAAGGTTAAATATATACAGTAACTTCCGATCTTATACTACACTATACAACCAATTCAACTGAAAGAACGCAATTAAATAACAGAGCACTTAAACGTTCACAAAGAAGAGGATGCACGATATCAGGTTTCCCAGTGCTCTTACTTAATACTTACTTAGTCCTTCCCTCTTCTACCTATTGTTCACAGCAGGTGTCAAGGTTTTTGTGATTTCACTTGATCACACTCAGACACACACCACAGTCGGTAGGACTCCTCTGGACGAGGGATCGGCCCTTCGCAGAGACCTCTACCTGACAACACAAACACTATACAAGATAAACAACCATGCCCCCGGTGGGATTCGAACCCACGATCCCAGCAAGCGCTCGGCCGCAGACCTACGCCTTAGACCGCGCGGCCACTGGGATCGGCTTCCCAGTGTTCTACGTGATATAATTAGAAAGCAGTGGCAGTATACGTCATGGCAATGAAGGCCAATGAATTGCCTAAGTTTAAAATGGTAGCGGTTTTAAAGGAGACGCATTAATAATAAATCAGAGTAATTCGTCTCGGAGACCGAATGAAGCGTTACTGAATTGTGTCAGATACGTTACAAAATGGTTCGAGTAAAAGTGTCATTAGGTTTATGTGACACTAAAGCCTGAAGAAGCTTTTGTTGAGGTTACAAAAGAAAAAAATCTACGCGTTTTGAAATTCGAGCGCTGTCGTACGGAAATAAATCAGGTTTGAGTCCCGTCGCTTAACCTTTGATATTCCTTATTCAATTGAGCGTGGCACTTGAGAAAATTAGCAAGCACGGGCAAGTGTGCGATGTTGTACAAGACATTTGAAATTCAGATTACTGTTTTCCTTACAAGATTGTAAAAGATTACGCAAGTCGAAAATGAGAAACTGTTTGAAACCCCGTGACAAGAAACTACTTACCCTCTCAAACTTCATTAATATTCAGACCTTTTCCACGTAATGAGGAAGACGGTTCCTCAAAAACCAAGCGAGGTTCCGTCATTTTTGCATCGACAAAGTACACTCACTTGGAGATTCTCTTTGCCTCATTGAAAGGTGTAGTGAATAACCAAGTTAAGAATCAAACAAACAAACAAACAAACAAACAAACAAACAAACAAACAAACAAACAAACAAACGAACGAACGAAAAACAAGCAAACAAACAAAAAACAAGCAAATAAACAAACGAAAAAACAAGCAAACAAACGAAAAACAAGCAAAGAAAAAACAAACGAAAAACAAAAGAAACAAACGAAAAAACAAGCAAACAAACGAAAAAACAAACGAACGAAAAACAAGCAAACAAAAACAAGCAAGCAAACAAACGAAAAAACGAAAGAAAAACAAGCAAACAAAAAACAAGCAAAGAAACAAACGAAAAAGCAAAAGAAAAAAACGAAAAACAAGCAAACGAAAAACAAACGAAAAACAAAAAACAAACAAACTTAATCTGTGACAGACCTCTTCAGCAATTCAAATATGGACTTTGTGAGTGACCAAGGGATCCTCATTGTAACCCGGAAGTGACGTCACAGAAGTCTGACGATTGACTGTGACCCACTTCAGTACAGAACTGAGCTATTTAAAGCAGCTACTTTAAGATTCATTCAAATATCGCCAACGACTAAGTTACAGTAAGGGAGAACTTTCAGACAGTAACATAGATGAACGCGCTGAGTTCCTCACCTAACGTCTCACTGATTTGCACGCCAAGAAAATGGGCTCACTGTATGAAGATAAATACGCAACGGAACTTACAAGTTCCTTAGATGCTCTTCGAACTTACGGGATTCGAGCCTATATTACTCTAAAATATGATTCTGCCTGCATAAGAATACACAGTAGAGTGTAACATGGATTTGTTTCCCTAAGAAATCAGGAAACCGTTTGAAGACACTTATGTAGTGGGTGCGCCGTGACAAATGCTTTATAATAATATTAAAAATAATTCTATTAACTGAAATTAAAAACATCCAAAATTTTAACCACTACAAAATACCAGAAACTTTACGCCTTCGACCTCCATAAATTAAACACACAGATTACAGGAACGATGACAAACATATGTAAGCTATATAAATATTTTCATTTGTCACTATTATTTAAAATTTACCCACTCCAACGCAGTGCTATATAACAAGAATATCACTGAAGCGGACACTTTTTTTTCCGCTTCAAACGATACTACGTTTCGTTTAACAGGAAGCCCTGACAAGTACCTGGCAGTGATTGTGCAACATAAGTTAATGAGAAATTACTGGTTCGCATGTTTCCGATTTGTTGTCATTCCTTCCAACCTGCCTAGACCAATTACGAAACTGAACAATGCGTAGTACAGTGGTAGTTCGAATTAAAGCCGAAATGATGATAGTGATTACATTCTCACTAGACTAAACCCAGCGCACACGTGCTGTAATTGACTTTAGAACTATTCACACCTTTACTCACAATAAATGAGCGGGTAGGTGAATAACTAACACTAAAGTATTACTCAAAATAAACGAATGATAAATATACGCATGTTAGGAATGTATATAAACAAACAGCCGTTCCCAGGGAAGATGAAGTTTTTTTTTAATGTTTTCCATAGCATCAAAACTGACTCCGGGCCCACTCAACTTTATCTTCAGTACATATTGGTAGTTCTTCCCCCGAAAGTAAATCAGCCGTGACGTAGAGCTGACTTAGTCCATCTAATGCTGAGGTTAAGAATAAGGGGAGCTATACATCCTCGCACATATGGGTTTTTACAGGAGTTGCCTTAATTAACCCTTTAAAGACGAAGCGTAATCTGTTTTATATAAGGACTCAGTCCGTACCGCGCAGTAAACACTCTACACTTCGGTTATAAAAACGAAAGTTAATGCTGTATAGGGAAATAATCGCTGTTTGTTCTGAGATCCACACAAAACACATAAATACACTGTGTGGGCAGAACGTAGAATTTGTGAATGTTAAACCTGGTTGTACGTAAAGTTACCTCTAGGCTTTAAAGGGTTAAGATACGAGTTTTAATTCTTTGTACCCATTACAAACAAAGACGTAACGACAGTGTAACTAACAAGTAAAGAACTAACAAAATGACACGAATAAATAACCCAACTCTGTAGGGCTCTGACAGTGGTGTATGTCTCACTGACAGTGGTGTATGTCTCACTGACAGAATCTTCTTGTTGGATTTCATCCACAGTATATTTTTAAATAAAGCACGGTGTTTCGGAAGCCGGGTCTGCTTCCGTCTTCAGGTAAGGAAAGCTCCTATTCGTTCGACGTCTCAGATAGAGCTATTTTCAGTAACTGGGCACTCTAGCCAGTGAACGTTTTAAGATACGGCCTTGAAAACAGACCTTGTCCACGTGTAGTAACCGGAAAATGGCTACTGGCAATTAGAAATTAACCAGAAGGCTGAAAAATAAAACCTGCTCGAGTCCACAAATCGGTTCTTTTTAAGGTTTTTAATTTGTAGTTAGTCTAAGGTTATTTTTCAGCCTTCTAGTTAATTTTTTATTTTCTTAGTATCCATTTTCCTGTTACTAACCTGGCACCAGATCTCTCAGGTGCATATCTTAACAAGTGGCCCTGTGGTGCCCAGTGACTGAGAACAGCTACGGGTGGTATATCTAACGGGTCGACCAGATTAGATGCCTTCCTTGCCTGAAGACAGAAGCAGACCCGGCTTCCAAAACGTCGTCCTTCATTAAAAATTACACGATGGACAAAGTCCCCCCCTCCAAAAAAGAAGAATTTGTCAGTGACAAATAAATAAATTCAAAACAAATTAATGGGTTACATGAAACTGGATTTTGAGGGGTCTTTGTGTTTAAAAATGGTAGAGTTTGGTATAAGTGTACGTAAATAAAACTGGTTAAAAGTAAATTTAAATGGCGGGGTTTGTGATAAAAGCAATACACTGGTTTCTTCTGCAGTGATTTAAACACCGGCTGTTCTGAAAGATAATCTTTCACATTGAGAGGAGTGCATTGTGTGAGGATACGAG
Source organism: Coptotermes formosanus (assembly GCA_013340265.1). NCBI lineage: Eukaryota > Metazoa > Arthropoda > Insecta > Blattodea > Rhinotermitidae > Coptotermes > Coptotermes formosanus. The sequence continues at coordinate 1,386,149 of BLKM01000764.1, read as the reverse complement.
AAGACAGCGTGCGAAGGAGAATACTTGTACCGAAGGGAGATGGCTTAACGGGAGAATTAGATTAAGAGGAGCGTCTGATTTCTTGGCTTCATCTAGAGCCGCGACTAAGATTAAGTGCGCAGAGAATGAGATAAGAAGGGGCATTATCACGCATAGCTGTCGCAAGAAATGCCTACAGTGACAGACTTGCAGTTCCTGTACGCATGTCCGCTCTTGCTTAGTAAGGCGAAAGTTAACCACAAAACGCAGTGGCACCACTCTCCCGCCTTATACCCTCCTCCCCCCACTACTTATGCGCATGGGAGGGACTGCGCACTGAGCAGGTAGCGACTGGGCACTGAGCAGAGTAACGGAAAGTCTGCCCTGGACGTATTAACCCTTTAAAGGCGAAGCGTATCTGTTTTTTATAAGGACTCAGTCCGTACCGAGCTGTAAATACTCTCCACTTCGGTTATAAAAACCAATCTCTTAATATTTTATAAGGCAAAAGTTGCTGTTTGTTCTGAGATCCGTACAAAACACATAAACGCAATGTGGGCACCACGTAGAATTTTTTAATGTTAAACCTGGTCGTATGTAAAGTTACCGCTAGGCTTTAAAAGGTTAATATAAATCGAACTCGGTTACAACGTCATGAAACGGACTGAATAGTTTGTGTCATTATAAACGAATGTTGTTAAACGAGAGGAAAATAATGTTATGGTTAATAGTGAGGAATTAATTGGTACTGCAGGGTTGTCTTGACGCTATAGACGAGGTTCTTATAAACCGAAGTCGTTATAACAGGGTTCGAATTATTTAATTTCTCTTAAAAAGTGGATGGTAAAAACACACTGTATGCTTACGTAACGTACAACAACACTAATTTTGTCTCCTTCCGATGAAAGCTCCCACTCATATGGACAAAGCAAAAACTGACATATGTGGGACATTAATAAAGGCAGAATTCTAAATCTTTAAAGTGTTTAGCCACAGATCATTACGTTAAACAATGCAGTACTTAAATCTCCACAGATACAAGAATATATAAAAAATTTGGTATGAAGCGTAAGTCTGGTGCCCTGTGATTTCGTTTCCGTTGAAACGATTAGGAAAATCAAAACATTGGTTCGTAATTATTATATTGCTTTCTTACAGTGGACTGAAATATTTGGACTGGATGTGTGGATAGTGTCTGTGTGTGTGTGAGAGAGAGAGACAGAGAAGAAAGGGAGAGAAGTTTTGGATTTTGACGAACCCGTTTATAAGTAAATTAAAAAGTGTGATATACCGCCTTAACATACAAGCATTCTTCTGCGAAAATTTCGTCAAAAATTTCAGAAACAGAATATCGGACGTTATATACATTTCTGAGGACAAATATTATTTTTGACACTGTCAACTCCTCCAGCTGGTATTTGTAACGGAAACGTACGGTTTCCTGTGCGGTAGAAGCTCAAATACTTTGTGTTATTGCTCAGCTGCAAGCACAGAAATATTGAAATGTAAATTCAATGTGTTCCATGTCCGTGCACTCTATTATACAAAAACAATAATCACCAACAAATGCACAAAGAGTTTTACTATCACTTGTAACACGCTCCTACATGTTTCGACCTGGCTGGGTCATCTTCAGGGAGAACTTTTTGTTACCGTTACACTACGGTTGCACTTTATAGTTGAGTGAGAATGTGCTGTTGACTGTGTACTGCGTTGTTTTTGGAGGCGTGAACTCTCTGCGGTCCCGGCCTGCAGGCCGCAGCGGGTTCACGCCTCCAGTACACAGTACGCAGTCAACAGCACATTCTCATTCAATTATAAAGTGCAACCTTAGTGTAACGATAAAAAAGTTTCTCCCTGAAGATGACCCAGCAAGGTCGAAACATGTAGGAGTGTGTTACAATTGATGATAAAACTCTCTTTGTGCATATGTTGGTGATTAGTGTTTTTGTATATTGAAATGTGTCTCCAGTCTTTTATTTACCCAACGTCCACTCAGTTTGTGTACACGTAAATGTAAAGACGTCCACGTACTTAGGCGCCCCGCCATGAAGACAAGCAGGTCACATATAGTCTTGCCACTGTATGGACGTTAGTCACGTGCCTGACGCTCTTGGGTCAAGAGTGGCCTATATCAACCGTACATCCGTCTGAACAGGCCGCAGGGTTGGTACAGAATCCAGCACACAACCCGTGAATTCACCAACAGCGCTATCCGGTTCCGTTAACTGCTCCATAAATATATGGCCAGTATGTTGAATTTGAATCCCGTTTCCTTTCAGCACAATAACAGTACCAACAAAATGCACACAAGTGTATTAAGGACAGTTATATACACAATAAACTCCTACATGTTTCGGCCAATCATGTGGCCATCCTCAGGGAGGCAAGACAAAAAGGATGAACATATAAAAGGTTAAATTACAGACGTATCAGAATCAATCTATACACATAAATTGTCAGTCATAAAAAAACACAGCTTAACCTTTTAAAGCCTAGCGGTAACTTTACATACGACCAGGTTTAAGATTAAAAAATTCTACGTGGTGCCCACATTGCGTTTATGTGTTTTGTACGGATCTCAGAACAAACAGCAACTTTTGCCTTATAAAACATTAAGAGACTGGTTTTTATAACCGAAGTGGAGAGTGTATACAGCGCGGTACGCACTGAGTCCTTATCTAAAACAGATACGCTTCGTCTTTAAAGGGTCAAAATACATGAACAGGCGTGTTTGTTAACAACAGGTACAGCAGTTGTGGAGTGTATGGTATACACAGAAGTTTTGTGCAGGAAGTCACCGTTCAATAAAATGTGTCCGGTGTAGCTAATACGTTAAACCACACTGTACCGAAGCCAAGAGGCCATTAGTGGTGAGTTGTGACGCAAACAACACCGTAAACCCCCGCTTCCTTACCTTTGATTCATCCTTTTAAACGCCAGTGGTTACTGTATGTACCACCAGGTATAACATTTAAAAATTCTACGTTCTGCCCAGTGTGTTTATGTGTTTTGTGTTCATCTCAGAACAAACAGCGAATATTTCCTTCTACAGCATTAAATGGTTGGTTTTTATAGGCCAGATGGAGTGTGTTTACTGCGCGGTATGGACTGGGCCTTGAAATATAATTCAAGTTAATCTTAGTCCTGTAATGGTCAGTAGTGGTACTTTGAACACGTTAATTTCGCATCAGTTGTCACTTGCCCTAGCCTTCAAATGAAAGAAGTCTTTGTGCTACTCTAGCACTGAACGTGGTCAACACTTCGCAATACGTTAGAACACTGACGACAAATTGATCTATAAATTACATCGACTCACTGTGCACGCAATAGCCGTACATTGCATGACGCATCTGATACGTAGTTAACGGCGGACTTTACACACAGGTGTGAATTACTTTACTGCAGCTTGGGGTAACATAAGTTTGTCTCCTACTTTAAACACGAACATATCTTTAACTTTAGTTGTATTTCATTAACATTCCGCACGTAATCTTTGAAACAAAAATAACTTAAAGTCTAGGAAGCGCACAATTGAACCAGACAAAGAATGGCGGCACATGTCTGGGTTTACTAGAACAGGCAAAATAAATTTACACAGAGAACAAGAGCGGAGTTAACACAACTTTACCCTAAGCAGTAACATCATTCGCGAAATACCGAGTTTTAGCTCTGTGTGTCTTTCCATAAATGTAATTTTAATGAAGCGAGGTAATTTGAATAATATTAAAAACGATAAGGATTTGTACTGTACGAAAGTGACAGAGGATACAAGAAAGGGATGAACACTTACATAAGGCATGAAAAGTATCACACAATATTTATTCTAACAAAAAGCACCCTATTTCTCTCAAATATTGTATATTACACTATCTTTTAAATCAATCCAACATGTTTCGATCCCTCATGGGATCATCACCAGGGATTCATATCAAAGTATCATTTCACTAAAACAGAACTAGCAACGTAAATACATATTAAAAAGGTAGAAAAAGATAAAAAGGGATCGAAACATGTTGATTTGATTAACAACATGCTGTAATATTGTACGAGGGTAATTAAAAAAGTAAAGGCAATTTGTGAATAGAGTACCATCAGCGATAGCAGCCAACCGATTGCAGCCGGTTGTAACTCGATTCTGACAGGTTTTAATACACATCGCCCAGCACTCTATTGTTAAGCCTGCCTGAAGCGGTGACTATGCAAACACAGACGATGCGTTTTCCGAATGCACCGTCATTGAACAACGGGCCGTGATAAGATTTCTCTGGGCAGAAGGGTCAAACCTGCTGACATCCATCGAAGAACGTTAGCTCAGTACGATAGTGTTAACCGCGTGAATCAGAGAAAAGTTTACGAAGGGTTAGCAAGGTTTACATCTGTAAGAACGGGTGTGACGAAGCTCGAACGGGGCAGCCGTCAATGTTGCGCTGTCAAGGCAACACCAATCGTGCTAACACTGTCATTCGAGAAGACCGAAGGATTACCGTGTCTGAAGTTGCTGATATGCTAGACGGCAGCTCTGGGTCTGCCTGTGTTACTCTTGTGTCCATTTCACTGTGCTTGTGGTTAGTAAAAGAAAAGTGCTTTTATTTTTTGAATTACCTACATAGAATATCTGAAAACAATAGAGTGCCGTTTGTTGGACTGAATACTGTGCAATTTTATTAGCGACAGTGCACAGTATGAGCAATATAAAATTAACAAAAAGTATATTATAAATGTAAACACAGATGCCGTCTTCACAACTTGTTTTTTTAGTTTAACCTTCTAAAGCCTAGCGGTAACTTTACGTACCACCAGGTTTAACATTAAAAAATTCTACGTGGTGCCCACATTGCGTTTATGTGTTTTGTACGGATCTCAGAACAAACAGCAACGTTTGCTTTATAACACATTAAGAGATTGGTTTTTATAACCGAAGTGGAGAGTGTTTACAGCGCGGTACGCATTGAATCCTTATGTAAAACAGATACGCTTCGTCTTTAGAGGCTTAATGTGACACACGTAACTGTCGTGACATAATCGATCGGACAACAGCATAACCTGCGAAGAAGACTAATAATGCTGGAAGTCACACAACACCTGTCGGATGTAAGACTGGAAGTTATGTATCACAGCGTGCATATTAAATGCAGTACTTTAGGCAGATTGAAACACTGTGCGTTCAGAATATTTTCAAAATGTGTGCTTTAGATTCACGCGTGTATATTAACCATTTAGAGACGAAAGGTGATCTGTTTTATATAAGGAATCAGCTCGTACCGCGCTGTAAACACTCTCCACTTCGGTTATAAAAACCAATCTCTTAATGTTTTATAAGGCAAAAGTTGCTGTTTGTTCTGAGATCCGTACAAAACACATAAACGCAATGTGGGCACCACGTAGAATTTCTTATGTTAAACCTGGTGGTATGTAAAGTTACCGCTAGGCTTTAAAAGGTTAACATATGAGGCTTTAAGTATCAGACCTCGAAAGGCGACGGTATCGCAAAAAAAGGAATAAAGGGCATTATACGCAACATATTAAATTACAGTGCGTAAAGAAACTTCAGAACAGAAAAGGAAATGAAACAAATGTAAAAGTGAGGACAAGGAAATCAAGTTTACAGAGATTCGTTAATTTGTTGCCAAAGTTAAGAAAAAAGACGCACAATCATTGTCAACAGAAAGATCTTCTGAATTATTTAACAGTTTCTTCTGATGTTTCGGAGAAACTTACCGCCTCCATCTTCAGGGTGACTGAAATAACTTGGTGTGGATGGTACAGTGATTAGAAAAAGGTAATGAGTCGAGCATGTAGAAAGTTTAAAAAGAGAGTGGCTCGTCAGAGCTATGCAAATGGAAGAGGGAACACATCCTGAATCGATCCGATTTGCGGGTGACAGTAGTGCCCTAGTGTTGATTACCAGACGTTCAGTCAGTCAGTCAGTCAGTCAGTCAGTCAGTCAGACTTGTACTTGTACGCCACATCCTAGGAGTGTGTCAAGAGTCGCTTTTGATGTGGGGTTTGGTACACGTCATAGAAATATGTTGTTAGAAGGGGGATATACATAGTGATTCACAGCGAAGGTCCAAGTCGCTTTTGCCTGTAGTTATTGAAAGAATAATCGGAAGCAGATGGAACGCGCTTCAAAAGCACTGCTGTTCATGATGGTACTGTGCATAAGCACTTTGCCGCTGCTTCAACACACTTCCTTCCGTGCAGGCGTTACGAAATTATAGACTTCAACGACACAGGCGTTCTATACGAATCACCCTGTATAACATATATGGAACTAATACATGTTGAGATTTTTTTCCAACGGCGCGACAGCCCCTAGTGGGCTAACATTTCCTCATTACCCAGCTCCACGATCACACTCAGACAAACCACACCCGGTAGGACTCCTCTGGACGAGCGATCGGCCCGTCGCAGAGAACTATACCTGACAAATACAACATTCATAAGAGACAGACATACATGCCTCCGCGCAGGATTCGAACCCGCAATCCCAGCAAGCGAGCGGCTGCAGAACCACGCCTTAGACCGCGCGGCCACTGGGATCGACACAAGTTGAGACACAACACAAAAATTAAATGTTCATTTATGTAATTCGTCTTAGATAGCTAGCAAGAATTTCTTAACGTCCTGTTGTATGATGAGCTGTAGAGAAAAAGTGATCTAACATCGCACTGTCATAACTCTCTCTCTCCCCCTCTACGCAACAAACATCAACTCTCCAAAATTTCATATTTGATTCCAACTTACAATCAAAAAAGACGTGCGTGCGTCTATTGTGACATGAACAGGTGAAACGTTTGAGGATCAGGATAGGGAACCAATATGTTAGGAATAAACTGAATGTAAAATAAAAAAAGCTATTCTTCAGATATTTTGAGAGTATGGGAGAAAATGGAGGCAATAACACGCTACAGTGAAAATGGTGTACCAAAAGTGATAGTGGGATATCTTTTGAAAGTATCATCTTAAACCTAGAAGAGGTGTGCATCGAAGTGTTCCTTCCCTCTTCTAAACGCGTTGAAGGACAGGACGGAAAATGTGAATGTGACAGCTAGAAAGCTTTTGTTTGTATCTCAGCCCTCTGAGGAAGTAACTTTGTTTGGTCATTGACATCTGCACATTAGACGCAATTTTATAAACACACGTTGCTACAGCCTTCAGCGTATTGAAGTGGGGAGAACTAGCACGCAACTCGATGCAGTATGTAAAAAAGATAATTTCATTTTCTTAATAAAATTAAAGAACTATGTGAAAATAAAAGGCATTATAAATAATGTGTTTATATCATAGAAACCCTTAAAGAAAACAAGAATAAAATTACACAACACACTTGCCCTCCCAGCTCTGTTATACAGCAGTGAAAATTGGATTATTAACCCTTTAAAGACGGAGCGCATCTGTTTTATATAAGGACTCAGTCCGTACCGCGCTGTAAACACTCTCCACTTCGGTTATAAAAACCAATCTCTTAATGTTTTATAAGACAAAAGTTGCTGTTTGTTCTGAGATCCGTACAAAACACATAAACGCAATGTGGGCACCACGTAGAATTTTTTAATGTTAAACCTGGCGGTATGTAAAGTTACCACTAGGCTATAGAAGGTTAAAGCAAGAGACGCAAGAAGAATAACAGCAGCAGAGATCAAATACATGAGAATAACAGCAAGAGACACTTGAATAGATCATAAAACAAAACAGAGATTGGGAAGGAATTAAATATAACCCCAGTTTTGGACAAACTACAGGACTACAAATGAAATTGGATACAAATGTGAATAGAATGGCCCGTAACAAGGATTAAAACAAACTACACACCAAAAGGCGGAAGGAACCAGAGAAGACCGCTGAAGAGACTTCTAGATATGTGAGACCGGAACGGGTCAACAAGTGGCCCAACGTCATGATAGCTAACTGATGATGATGATGACGATGATGATGATGATGATGATGATGACAGTGTGCCATGCTTTCAATTCCACTTCCGTGACTTCAGGCTTCCGCCGCGATGCTGATGCGATCTGCGCTCTTCTGCGATGTTACGCGGCGTCGAGTGGTAAACCTTTACCGACGTTTCGGGACAACATATCGCTCCCATCTTCATGGGTCAAGAATTCGCAGAAGACTTCTTGGACATGAGAAAAGTTATATAAACCCGTACACGAGATTGGATTTTGCTAGGGCGGTCTTGATAGAATTCAGTTATTTTGTGACGTCAAATATTGAAATGCACAGACCATGGAAAATTAAGGCAGAAAACTCCTCCCAAAACTCCTGTAACTTATTCAGAAATCAACATGTTGTAGTGCCCTACACAAACTGCGTCTTCAGCATCCATATCATGCCATTATAGCCCACTGCTCTGTGATTAATTTTAGTAATGTCCTGCAGTACAAAGGCACTGACGTGAACATTCCGATACGGTACCGCTCGTACAAATGTCACCAGGTAACTGCGGATGCACACACGGAATGCTGCTGCATGTGCTGCCACCCTGCGGAGAGCCGAGGCAGCTCGCTGAACCATACTTATGGCGGTCATGGGGATAATCACTTATCCTCGCACCGCTACACTGGCATTTTAACGCCTTAAAGACGAAGCGTATCTGTTTTATATAAGGACTCAGTGCGTACCGCGCTGTAAACACTCTCCACTTCGGTTATAAAAACCAATCTCTTAATGTTTTATAAGGCAAAAGTTGCTGTTTGTTCTGAGATCCGTACAAAACACCTAAACGCAATGTGGGCACCACGTAGAATTTTTTAATGTCAAACCTGGTCGTATGTAAAGTTACCGCTAGGATTTAAAGGGTTAAACCCCACATCGCACGACTGGCAAGTTACACGTCCGTAACAGCAATTATTAAAGTTTACTTATGGAACTCTGACCAGCATACGGTCTGTGTGTCCCGAGTAATCGTGGTTCGATACCCGGACGAGACAAATATTTCTTTTATCTCCCCCAAATCATCCGGACCAGCCTTCAGGCCATCCAAACCCAACCTCCTGCTGAATGAAAACTAGAGTATCTTCTTAGATGGTAAAACGGCCGAGGCGTGAAGCTGACCACTCACCCTATCTCATGCCAACGTTACGAATAAATGGAACTATAACTCCATTACCCCCCCCCCCTACACTTTCATGGCGTGCATACGGACAACGTTATATTTACCAATTTTCCATCAAGTATAGAGATGGGCGCAGGGAGACGAAAACGTTACGATGGAAAAGATCTATTTACAGTCTGTACCGACAAGTTCAACACAACTTCTTGTTTCCCAACTCTTTATTATTAATACTGCTAAATGTTGCGGCCGCACAAGGCGTCTATGATCGGGCAAAATACAACTTCCAGCAAAAAGTGTAAAGGCTGACGCCTCCCCTTTTTACATTACAATAAAATTGTGTTACAATAAAATTGCATTTTAAAATATGTAAAAATATTAAAATCATAAAATAAATTACTACAATTGGAAATAACAGACCACAATATTTTATAAATTCTAAAAGGTTTTGACGATACTGTATAATATTGTGTGATGAAGGGTTTATGGATTTTATCCATCGTCCGAACAGTAAAATATTAAGTTAAAAATTAATTAAAAACTAAAATCACAACGTTTCGGAAGCTGGTTTTGCTTCCTTCTTCACGTGAATGGAGGGGGAGAAGAGAAGAACTCCTACTCTGTCTAAGGGGCCTAACTGAGTAGGAGTTCTTCTCTTCTCCCCCTCCATTCACGTGAAGAAGGAAGCAAAACCAGCTTCCGAAACGTTGTGATTTTAATTTTTAATATTTTACTCTTCGAACGATCGATAAAGTCCATAAACCCATCACCACCCAACAATATTTTGTTATTTTTATATTTTATATTTTCAAAAAGGAAATTTTATTGTAATCTAAGAAGGGTAGGCCTCAGCCTTTACACTTTTTCCTGGAAACTGTATTTTGCCCGATGATGGACTCTCTGTGCGGCCGAAACATGTAGCAGTATTAGTAATAAAGAGTTTGGAAAGGAAAAGGTGTGTTAGAGCTTATCGGTACGGACTGTAAATATTTATGCAAGCACACAAGGGGATGAGAAAACCAAAGATTACGAAAAATATATTAGGTGACATTTAATACTTGCTTTTTTTTACGTGTTTCGCTAATTATTAAACCGTTTTTACACTAATTTATCCCCGTTACTTTGGACCCAAAGTATAATGAATACCCTAATTTCACAAGGCAGATAGCGCGTTTCAGAAGATTCATACGTAGGAGTGCGAACGTGTAAATTTTGGGTGAATGAATTTTTGTGACGTGTGGGGTCAATACCGACTGTATGCAGCACGGCAGTGACGTGTGCTCACACGGTGTTGAACGACTGAAAGGCGAAGTTTGCAGGAGAGTTCGAGGACTGCGAATGCAGACACACAGACAGTGGGCAGGCGAAGCTGGATGTTTGGCGAGGAAACATACGTACTTACTGGGGAAGACACAAACATTTATAAATGGCAAAGTAAGTCTTCTTCTTCTTCTTCTTCTCCTCCTCCTCCTCCTCCTCCTTCTCCTTCTTCTTCTTCTTCTTCTTCTTCTTCTCCTTCTTCTTCTTCTTCTTCTTCTTCTCCTTCTTCTCCTTCTTCTTCTTCTCCTCCTCCTCCTTCTCCTTCTTCTTCTTCTTCTTCTTCACGGTCCGTCAGCAGCTGCCCCGGATGCACCGCAGCCATGGGGTTATTGCGCAGCCCAGAACACTCCATTCAGCACAGGTTCAATAACACTGTGTCTCTTATAAAGACGCAAAGGTCCCTTACTGAAGCCGTGCTTATATCTTTCGGTTCGGCAAACAGCTTCCGAAAGACATTACTGCGCTGACGAGTCAACACCTCGCAGCAGCCAATAATATGTTGCACTGTTGCAGTCTGCATCCTGCAGAATCTGCAGGTTGGATCTCCATCAAAGGGGCCCATAATATACAGGTGCTGCCCCACAGGAGTGTGTCCCGTGCGGACCGCAACTGCCATTTTTAGTTGATGCCTACTTAACCTTTTAAAGCCTAGCGGTAACTTTACGTACCACCAGGTTTAACATTAAAAAATTCTACGTGGTGCCCACATTGCGTTTGTGTGTTTTGTACGGATCTCAGAACAAACAGCAACTTTTGCCTTATAAAACATTAAGAGACTGGTTTGATAACCGAAGTGGAGAGTGTTTACTGCGCGGTACGAACTGAGTCCTTATATAAAACAGATACGCTTCGTGTTTGAAGGGTTAATTTAAGCAGGTCTTCAGCTCTTCTGTTACATGGCCTACCAACAACAAGTTCGCCATGTCAATGACCCGGTAAACCTTTCCAGGCAATTCTGTATCATGTTGATACTCAGACCAGTTCTTAATTGCTTCTCTTACTGAACACCTTGGTATTCCAACAGCCAATCGCAAAGTAAGTCATAAAATAAAAAAGCAAAGCGATAGAGACATTAAATGTACCCCATTTGTTGCACCCAAAACCATTATTTTTCTACACAATCCCCTAGCATAATGACTCATTTGTCTCATTTTGGTGCCGCTCCTTTATAGTCAGTTGTGCCAGTTCTGCTAACAATATGTGTCAATTTACATAAGCGTAACTTGGCTAATAACACTGGGGGGGGGGGGGGCGCCGGAGCAAAATTCAGCATGGGTATTAGGAACTTTATTTCCCAAGGAGTCAAATTTGATAGAGGGGAAAATTGGTCCCATAAAACGCAAGTTTTTTCGTTTTCTTTTTTATGTCTGTTTTTATTTTCCATTATTCATTTGAGTAACCAAAAATAATTATTGCTAGGTTGAAAAAATACTGGGGGGTATTTGCCCTTTTGTCCCCCCCCCCTAAGTTACGCCTATGCCAGTTTATGAGTTTCTATTTTTTAACACTTCCTAGGAAGGCATTTCCTTAGTAAGTTATAAGCGTAGCTAGCTATTACATTTTATTTCATTTATTATATATCTATTTACTTGTACTATTTGCCTAATACTTATTACGTATGACACATGACTGCCTGTTACAGGCAATATCACTTCAAAGGCACTGCTATAATTGAAACAAATTTCATAGCCTAATCTAACACAGTAACTGTCGTTTCTATTCCCTTGATTTGTGCCTAATTACCTTCCTATGCTGAACGTGCATTGCATGATCTCCCTCACCATGCAGACAATTAAGCAATAAATCATGAAACAGCCTGCTGTCAGTTCAGAGAAGAGGTTGATCACTGTCATTAATAAAAACCCGTCATTCAATATATGCTGAGGAATGCTATTCGATTTCACATCAAGTCGGATCACAGTGACTGTTGTGGGGCCGTCACATACTCTAATTATGGCAACGAATCCTGATTAAGAATGCCGATTTAGTTTTGTGTAATATTGCTGTGTCACCGTCTATAAAAGGCCTAATGATGGCTCGCAGTTAGAGCCGAAACATGTAGCCGTGAATAAATTAATAAAAACTGGTGTTGTGCGTGACTGATTCTATACACATGCTTGTGATCTGCGTGCTGCCCTGTGAGTGTAGAAGCTTTGTAGTGCGCAAATAACCTGTGTAAACAATGGTTAATAACTATCTAATCAGCAAATTCCATAAACCAAATGATCAAGAGATTTCCCGAAATTGATGCAATCTCTAAGGACCAACGGAAGTTATGAAAGGTCCCACCGCCAGACATAAAAATCCGGTCCACATGCTTCATACTCTATATGTAAAATGTTGATTTTCATATTATATTTGCATCTATATTTATTTCTCCCGTGCCGTATAAACTTTTGACGGTTTCTGCAGAACATCTACAGGATTATAGCAAGAGGCAATACACTCAGTACAAACATAACTTTTATCATATATAACCAGCTACATGTTTCGGCTAATATAAACCTATCATTCAGCATGATGATGGCTATGTATCAGCCGAAACACGTAGCTGGTTTTTCTTTTAAGAAATAGAAATTGTGTTCAGACTCAGTATATTGTACTTCTGCCGATCCCCGTTGCCGCGCAGTCTAAGGCGTGTGTCTGCGGCCGCTAGCTTGCTGGGATTGCGGGTTCGAATCCCGCCGGAGGCATGGATGTCTGTCTCTTGTGAGTGTTGTGTAGGTAGCGGCCACTGCGACGAGCTGATTGCACGTTCAGAGGAGTCCTGCCGAGTGTGTGTGTGTGTGTCTGAGTGTGTGCGCGTGTGTGTGCTTGCGTACAATATGGAAACCTCAACAATGTTGCGGCCTCGGCCCGAGTTGGGCTGTTGGGACAGGGGAGAGAAAGTAATATTATACTTCTAGTTAGACTGTACACACAGCGGTAATGACCCACCTTAAGAACAGCTCAAAGATTAATTTTGTTACAAGTAATTAGGAATCTGAAGAGAGTGGCAGAAGATACCGCAAATTAAAAAAAAATAGAGATAAATTCTTTTAAACAGCCACAACATACAGTCACTTACAGTCACCAACAGTACTGATCCTATAATCATGCTCACTACATTCCATTGTTAACCTTTTAAAGCCTAGCGGTAACTTTACATACCACCAGGTTTAACATTAAAAAATTCTACGTGGTGCCCACATTGCGTTTATGTGTTCTCTACGGATCTCAGAACAAACAGCAACTTTTGCCTTATAAAACATTAAGAGACTGGTTTTTATAACCGAAGTGGAAAGTGTTTACAGCGCGGTACGCACTGAGTCCTTATATAAAACAGATACGCTTCGTCTTTAAAGGGATAATCCTTCCGGCCGCACTACGACCCTGGGGTCGACTCAGCCTCTAACAGAAATGAGTACCAGGAATAATTCCTGGGGGGTAAAGGCGGCCGGTGCGTAGGGCTGACAGCCTTACCACCTTCATGTGACGACTGTCTAGAAATTCTGGGAGCCTCAAACTCCTGAAACCCTGTGCGTCTGTACAGGCCTGTAATGGGACTGCTTTGCATTTTACAGCCCACTGTAAATATCTGGTCGCTAACACAGACTGATGGAGCAAAGTTAACGCGCACCGCGACGTCTCTTTAAAACGTCCACTCACACACAGGCAACTGTGTAAGTCTTTACAAAGAACAGCGCAAAATTAGCAAGTAAAAAAAGTCACAAAGTGGATATATGATACGTCTACTGCTAAAAATTAAGCCTATATATTACCCTTTTAGATCCTAACAGTTACTTTACCTACCACCAGGTTTAACATTCAACAATTCTTTTTCTGCCCACGCAGTGTATTTATGTGTTTTGTGTGGATGTCAGAACAAACTTCAACTTCCATCTTATACAACATCACATAAATGGTTTTTATAACCGAGGTGGAGACTGTTTACAGCGCGGTACGCACTGAGTCCTTATATAAAACACATTATATTTCGTCTTTAATGGGTTAAGTGAATAACTTCAATACGAACAAGATGGCGCCCTGATCGCCGAAGCAGTAGCAGTTCAGAACTGTGCCATGGTTCTTTCAGAGTTTCGAAGTTACCTTCAGGTGTAAACTTATTTGAATTGACGGAAAGTACCTCGAAACTGGCTAACATCGCTCACAGCCCACTGCTTATAATTTACTGTGCATAATTATGCTTTAATATAATTCACGAGCAAATCCTCTGCAATTAAAGCTGTAATAAAATTAAATTCAAAACAATTATGGTGTTAACGAACAGCACAAAGACTGCATCAACCAGCATCAATACACATTTCAGCAACCAGAGTCATGTTAGAAAGAGGTGGATTAGAGGAAATTACATTACACATGCCAAAGAGACGACCAAGAGAAGAAGAGAAAAATGAAGAATCGAAAGAAAATATAAACGTTTATATATATACATCACATCCATCTGAAATTTAATAATTATTCATCACCACCACCACTGCCGCCGCCGCCAACACCACCGCCGCCACCACCACCACAACCGCCACCGCCACCACCACCGCCACCACCACCACCGCCGCCGCCGCCGCCACCACCGCCACCACCGCCGCCACCACCACCACCACCGCCCCGCCGCCGCCGCCACCACCACCACCACCACCACCACCCACTTTCCTTACTTCACAGCGGTTCAGCCGGTTCCCAAACAGTCCGGTCTCACTGACCGAGCACTTTTCATTCACTGTTCTGCCAAAATATGTCTGACTGTACGGTGTGCATTCAGTATTACTGCTGCTACTGCATTAGAATAAATAGAGCAGGGCGGAGATTAAGCAGCTCTAAACTGTCGTGTAATTTGTTTGGGATAACACCTGCTGTGTGCAGTACTGGTGGCACTGTACAGGCCGTTTGCAGTTGCCATATTATTATTATTATTATTATTATTATTATTATTATTATTATTATTGTTGTTGCTGCTGCTGTTGTATGATATAATACAGTTTTAATCTATTTTGTTTGAATTTCGGAAAATTTGAACTGTGAACAGGAATGCAATTTGACAAATGTTACCCACATGCTAAGAGATCACATACATGGAGGAAATCACGCGGACAAAATTAACCCTTTAAAGACGAAGCGTATCTGTTTTATATAAGGACTCAGTGCGTACCGCGCTGTAAACACTCTCCACTTCGGTTATAAAAACCAGTCTCTTAATGTTTTATAAGGCAAAAGTTGCTGTTTGTTCTGAGATCCGTACAAAACACATAAACGCAATGTGGGCACCACGTAGAATTTTTTAATGTTAAACCTGGTGGTACGTAAGGTTACCGCTAGGCTTTAAAAGGTTGCACACCTGGACTTTGCTTGTTGCAATTTATCTTATCTGGTAGCTAATTAATCAACGGAAACAGGGTAACTTTCCAGAAGACCCGTATCGTCAGCAGAATCGCTGTGACTTCCTCAAATACAGTCCACCCTGAACTGTAACACAGCACAGTGCGGAGGACGACACTGGACTAGAACACGAATTTTGCTGACTTTGATACTGGACTACAAAATGATGTGCAGATTTCGACACTAGACTGGAATAAAGTTACACAAATTTTCCAAAAATTTAGGCACTACCTCAAAATTTTAGGCCCCTGAGGGGCGACAAGAAGCAAATTCTTATACAGAGCACTCACAGCTACTAGGCGGCATGGTATGGCATTTTGTTGCCACGGCGATGTGCCGCCCGGAATTTGTGCACCCCTGGACTGGGAACGTGATGTGCTGGGTTCGACACCGGACTGGCAAATAGTTTTCCATACTGTGCATTTTTTTGGACTGAATATTGTGATTTTGTAAACAAGGTTGTGTAAATTTTGGAAGCAGCATCTAAAACACAAAATTAAAAGTTGACGCTCCTGTTTCTATACTGTGCCTTAGGGAACTAACTTAGAGTCATGAAATGCTGAGCGACTTTCACGTTGATGAAACATACAAAGGAACATATGTTAAGGATGTAATTTTATTTGATCTGCCCCGCAGACATAAAAAACAAAAACCACACGGATTCTCTACAGGTTTAAATTGGCTTGAGTGGAGAAAATGAATTTGTCTCGGTACGACGTACAGCCTCGTGCTGAGTGTACGAGTGTGTGAGTGTGCAAGGGCTGCAATAAAGCCAGAGACTACAAAACGTACGTCTAAATAGAAAGGTAAAGCAGTCCCATTACAAGCCTGGACAAACCCAATGGGTTCCAGGAGGTTGAGGCTCCCAGATTTCTAGACAGTCGGCACATGAAGGTGGTAAGGTTGTCAGCCCTACGTACCGGCCGCCTTTACCCCCCAGGAAACATTCCTGGTACTCATTTCTGTTAGAGGCTGAGTCGACCCCAGGGACATAGTGCGACCGAAAGGATTATGTCAATGAAAAATTACAATGAAACCATCGGGAATCGAAGCCGCGACCTTCCGGTTTGTAGCGCAGTGTCTCAACAAACTGCGCCACCGCGTGCCCCGTAACTCTAACTAACCCTTCCAAATAACCGAGGTGTCTGAAACACACCCGAACAAATGCGATTAAAATCAAGTGGTGTCACAAAGAGCACTTTCACTCACGCCTTTACATTAGACCGCAATACTTTAGATAAGCACGCTTTAAGTATTGATCCCCTCTAAAATGCCCCCGCCCCCTACTTAGCCGTAAATGTAAGCATTTCTTCGGTTCCCCAGTCTTGTTTCCTTCCGAGTTTCAAACCGCAACACTCAAAAACATATAATCACATTTTAAAAACCATACCGATATAATTGTGTGGTGATGGGTTTATGGACTTTATCCATCGTCCGAAGAGTAAAATATTAAAAAATTAAAATTTTAATTTTTAATATTTTTAATTGAAATACGTTTAATATTTTAATTTAAATATTTTTAATATTTTAATTATTTATATTTAATATTTTAAATTAAAATTTTAATTTTTAATATTTTTAATATTTTACTCTTCGGACGATGGATAAAGTCCATAAACCTATCATCACTCAATATCATACAGCATCGTCAAAAACTTTTAGAACGTACTGATATAAACTTACTACCAAGTATGACGAATTTTACCACGTTTGTTTGGAAATACTGCGAAGCAGAAACTGACTCATATTATTTTCCGCAGTGACAATGCCATTTATGTAATAATATTTGCTTAATGTCTTACTAAAGCATAACGGATTTTGGTGGGGAAAGCCAAAGGAAATAGGCCATTTGGAAGACCAAGGCGTAGATATGAGATCAACATTAAAATCGATTTTAAAGAAACAGACTTGGAAGGTGTGGACTAAATCTGGCGCAGAAACAAACGGCGTCCTGTTGTGTACATGGTAATGAATGCGTCACTTCAGGCTTCCGTCGCGATGTAGTTGAGATCTGGCCTCTTCTAGGGCATTACGCAGCGTAGCGTGGTAGTTCTCTACCGAAGTTGCGGGACAGCCTATCGGTCCCACCTGTAGGTGTTAAGAAATCCAAGAATAGTGAATTCCTTAACCTTTTAAAGCGTAGCGGTAACTTTACATACCACCAGGTTTAACATTAAAAAATTCTACGTGGTGCCCACATTGCGTTTATGTGTTTTGTACGGATCTCAGAACAAACAGCAACTTTTGCCTTACAAAACATTAAGAGACTGGTTTTTATAACCGAAGTGTAGAGTGTTTACAGCGCGGTACGCACTGAGTCCTTATATAAAACAGATACGCTTCGTCTTTAAAGGGTTAATCCATGATGATGGGACCGACAGGTTATCCCGAAACGTCGGTACAAGATTACCACTCAACGCTACGTTATGTCCCAGAAGAGCGCAGATATTGTGGTAATGAATGTTCCGATTCCCTGTATATCACGGTAATTTGAGTAGCTGAGGAACTATCAGCTTCTCAGTAAGGACCCTGCTCCCTGTAGTTAGTTAGGTGCTCTCTTCATACAACCAGGTTTAACACAAAACACAAGTTCCCACGCACTGTATGGGCGTGTTCGATGTAATTCTTACGTTGAAGAGCGACTCTGTATTCAGTGTAATGACTTGGGCACGGAATGTTTGGTCCGCAGTTTGAATCCCGGCTGCAGCAGAGTTCTCTCTTCTCCAAAAGTCCAGAACGGCTTTGGGGCCCCACTAGTGTCCTATGCAATGGGTAACGGGGTCATTTTCCGGGGGTAAAGCGGTTAGAGGGTGAAGTTGATCACTCACCTCCATATAGTGTCGACGTCAAGAATAACTGGATCTATACCTCTACTCCCTCTGTACGCCATCACGGCGTGGGCAGGCAGACATTCACCGTTGCTTCTCTAAATACTAATACCAATCTTTATAATGAAAACACGCTGTGTTCTCTGTAGGGTACGAACTGAGTATGTATTTACAGTCGAACCAGGTTGTAACGTTATCGATTTACGCGACACCTCGTCTATAGCGTCAGATATTCAGTGATACCAATTACTTCCTCACTGTTAACCATAACATTATACGCCTCGGTTATAACGACACTCGTTTGTAACGACACAATATTCAGTCCCTTTCATGACGTCATAACCGTGTTCGACTGTACGTATATACAAGGTAAAACAACTTTCTTCTTCAAAGAGCTAATTTCGTTCCTTCATCACAAAGGGAAACTAGGAAACGTCTCACTGTGCATCTTGAACATTTTACTATAAGAATATTAATTTTACATTTTTCATTCCGTGAACCGTCTATAATCAATTCGCAGCACTCAACCAGCAAAATGAGACACACAGACACACACGGTATCACTCCTCTGGACGAGGGATCGGCCCATCGTAGAGGCCGCTACGTACACAACAGAACAAAAGAATATCCACGCCCACAGCAGAATTCGAACCCGCAACTCCCAGCAATGAAGCGTCCGCATACCTACGCTTTAGAACGCGCGGCCACCGTGATTGGCTAGCACTGAAGCAAGATGAATGCAACAGGGCCTGAGTCATTGACGGAATGACACTGACAGAGCAAAGCAGAAGTTGCCTGTCTGCTAAGTATCCCACATAGGATGGTGTGTTACGGAAACCGGGCCTCTGGCGAGAGAAGCCTGCGTCTGAACGCCTAACCCATGGCACGGCCCTTAACTGCTGGTGGCATTAAATTGATTTTTTTTGGAGGTCTGTGACAGGACGCAATTATATTTCTACCTTACGCCCTGTGCGTCAGCTTCTTAAAAATGGCACCCTGCAGCTGCCGAGGGCGAGAAAACTTTCAGGTGCACCACACTACTCAAAAGTAACCTCAAATGAGTCTGTGAGTAAAATTTACTGGACTCTGCACAGCTGTCTATTGCTCCTTAGTGGGTAATATGTATGCGGGAACTGACTGTCTCACGAAATAGACCCTAGAGAACAAGTACACCTGGATGTTGGAATATATTATAGGGAACCTGGCGCTCGGGCACATTGCGTCTGAATGGCCTGGGGAGGGAAAATGCTCTGCCGACACTGCTTTTAAGTTGGCTACACAACACGCCTTTCGCAGTTCATGCAAATTAGAAGAACTTGTAACTGAATGGAACACATGAACTTGCTGCGTATATTTGCTGCGTTAATTTATTGGTTTAAAACTTAAAAACATAGAAAAGAGACTAGTTGTACCCGTGAATAACTTGCATGTAGAAACAGAAAAATGTTTAGTTACAAAAGATTACATCTTACCCTTAACAAATATTAACAATTTTACTTACTAATGCTTGATGCTGGGTAATTTCTTTCGGAGATCAACGACCTGTAAATAACAAACAAAAGCTTCTTAGCATGTGTAACTAACAAACGAAAGCTTCCTGGCATGTGTAAATAACAAACGAAAGCTTCCTGGCATGTGTAAATAACAAACAAAAGCTTCTTAGCATGTGTAAATAACAAACGAAAGCTTCCTGGCATGTGTAAATAACAAACGAAAGCTTCCTGGCATGTGTAAATAACAAACAAAAGCTTCCTAACACGTGTAAATAACAAACGAAAGCTTCCTGGCATGTGTAAATAACAAACAAAAGCTTCTTAGCACTGTAAATAACAAACAAAAGCTTCCTAGTACGTGTAAATAACAAACAAAAGCTTCTTAGCATGTGTAAATAACAAACGAAAGCTTCCTGGCATGTGTAAATAACAAACAAAAGCTTCCTAACACGTGTAAATAACAAACAAAAGCTTCTTAGCATGTGTAAATAACAAACGAAAGCTTCTTAGCATTGTAAATAACAAACAAAAGCTTCCTAGTAAGTGTAAATAACAAACAAAAGCTTCTTAGCATGTGTAAATAACAAACGAAAGCTTCTTAGCATTGTAAATAACAAACAAAAGCTTCCTAGTACGTCTAAATAACAAACAAAAGCTTCTTAGCATGTGTAAATAACAAACGAAAGCTTCCTAACACGTGTAAATAACAAACAAAAGCTTCCTAACACGTTTAAATAACAAACAAAAGCTTCTTAGCATGTGTAAATAACAAACGAAAGCTTCCTGGCATTTGTAAATAACAAACAAAAGCTTCCTAACACGAGTAAATAACAAACAAAAGGTTCTTAGCATGTGTAAATAACAAACGAAAGCTTCTTAGCATTGTAAATAACAAACGAAAGCTTCTTAGCATTGTAAATAACAAACAAAAGCTTCCTAGTACGTGTAAATAACAAAGAAAAGCTTCTTCGCATGTGTAAATAACAAACGAAAGCTTCTTAGCATTGTAAATAACAAACAAAAGCTTCCTAGTACGTGTAAATAACAAACAAAAGCTTCTTAGCATGTGTAAATAACAAACGAAAGCTTCCTAACACATGTAAATAACAAACAAAAGCTTCCTAACACGTGTAAATAACAAACAAAAGCTTCTTAGCATGTGTAAATAACAAACGAAAGCTTCTTAGCATTGTAAATAACAAACAAAAGCTTCCTAACACGTGTAAATAACAAACGAAAGCTTCCTGGCATGTGTAAATAACAAACAAAAGCTTCTTAGCATGTGTAAATAACAAACGAAAGCTTCCTGGCATGTGTAAATAACAAACGAAAGCTTCCTGGCATGTGTACATAACAAACAAAAGCTTCTTAGCATTGTAAATAACAAACAAAAGCTTCCTAACACGTGTAAATAAAAACGAAAGCTTCCTGGCATGTGTAAATAACAAACAAAAGATTCTTAGCATTGTAAATAACAAACAAAAGCTTCCTAACACGTGTAAATAACAAACAAAAGCTTCTTAGCATGTGTAAATTTCAAACGAAAGCTTCTTAGCATGTGTAAATAACAAACGAAAGCTTCTTAGCATTGTAAATAACAAACAAAAGCTTCCTAGTACGTGTAAATAACAAACAAAAGCTTCTTAGCATGTGTAAATAACAAACGAAAGCTTCTTAGCATTGTAAATAACAAACGAAAGCTTCCTGGCATGTGTAAATAACAAACAAAAGCTTCTTAGCATGTGTAAATAACAAACGAAAGCTTCCTAACACATGTAAATAACAAACAAAAGCTTCCTAACACGTGTAAATAACAAACAAAAGCTTCTTAGCATGTGTAAATAACAAACGAAAGCTTCTTAGCATGTGTAAATAACAAACGAAAGCTTCTTAGCATTGTAAATAACAAACAAAAGCTTCCTGGCATGTGTAAATAACAAACAAAAGCTTCTTAGCATGTGTAAATAACAAACGAAAGCTTCCTGGCATGTGTAAATAACAAACAAAAGCTTCTTAGCATTGTAAATAACAAACAAAAGCTTCCTAACACGTGTAAATAACAAACAAAAGCTTCCTGGCATGTGTAAATAACAAACAAAAGCTTCTTAGCATGTGTAAATAACAAACGAAAGCTTCCTGGCATGTGTAAATAACAAACGAAAGCTTCCTGGCATGTGTAAATAACAAACAAAAGCTTCTTAGCATTGTAAATTACAAACAAAAGCTTCCTAACACGTGTAAATAACAAACGAAAGCTTCCTGGCATGTGTAAATAACAAACAAAAGCTTCTTAGCATTGTAAATAACAAACAAAAGCTTCCTAGTACGTGTAAATAACAAACGAAACTTCCTGGCATGTGTAAATAACAAACAAAAGCTTCTTAGCATTGTAAATAACAAACAAAAGCTTCCTAGTACGTGTAAATAACAAACGAAAGCTTCCTAGCACGTGTAAATAACAAACGAAAGCTTCCTAGCACGTGTAAATAACAAACGAAAGCTTCCTGGCATGTGTAAATAACAAACAAAAGCTTCTTACATTGTAAATAACAAACAAAAGCTTCCTAGTACGTGTAAATAACAAACGAAGGCTTCCTAGTACGTGTAAATAACAAACAAAAGCTTCTTACATTGTAAATAACAAACAAAAGCTTCCTAGTACGTGTAGATAACAAACAAAAGCTTCCTAGCACGTGTAAACAACAAACAAAACTTCGAAACTGACATTGCTACCTTAAGCAGAAGCCAAACGAAGCCAACATATGTCACGTAATTTCCACGGCCCTTGTTATCGGCAGCACTAGCAATTTTTACCATCAGGGTTTTTTTTTTGTTAAAAAGCCATTTCTTGAGACGGAATTAAAACAAAACGAAGGACATTGCAATCAATGTCGAATCGTAAGCTTTCTAAAAATGTCTATATTGAAAATAAATACATACACGTGATTAAACGACAGATAAGAAGCCGGTCCAGCAATAAACGCCAAGGAAACAGCGTATGTTCAGTCTCGTGACAAGCGTGCAAATAGTAATATGCACACATGGGCAAAAATACGGAGGAGCTATTTTGAACGTTAAGTGTATACTAAAGCTGTCAGACGCAGGAACCAAACTCGTCTATCTTCATCATCTGTACAAACATCAACATTATGAATCCTGAGAGGAGGAAACACGAAGAACATTGCGGATTAACGGAGTGTACGCACAGGCTGCAGAGCATAGAGTAGGGCGGGACTAACTAATTAAACTGCTTACAGCATCAGAATTTGGTGCTACGTATTTAAAGAATACAGTGCCACCGCAGAATGAGACAAAACTTAATTCTAAATGCAGTTCTTTACAAGACGGGCAACGTAGGTATAGTGTAACATTGTGACGCGTTCGCATGACCATCATTTCCGTGGAAAAGTAAAAAGTATTACGTATTGTGAGGTTGTGTCTGTAGCCTTAGTTATCCAGCATGCACAGCGCATGCGCCGTATTGTCATCTGCGGCCTGTCTGGCTGCACCATATTTTTCCACATTATCTCATAAACGGTACGATTTTTGGAAAAATGTTACTGAACATAAAATGTGTGTTTTGATTTTCTGTATAATTTTGCCCGAAACATTTCTCATTGTAAGAAAAATTCAGCGAGGGATTATCATAAATGTACATAGAACTTCACGTAAAGTACCCGTTATTTTTATCCGATTTTAACGAAACTTGAATTTTCTCGTGTGATTTTTCGAAAAATTCTCAACTACCAAATTTCATTAGAATCCATCCAGTGGCAGCCGAGTTATTCATGAGGAAAGACAGACAGACGGACAGTGTGATAGACGGACGGACACTCAGACAGAACGAAGCTAGCAATCGGTTTTAGCAATTCTGCGAAAGTGCCTAAAAATGCAAAAAGCATCTAATGCAGTCGTATTTAAATAAGTTACAAATACTCAGTACTGGCACGAATCTTCAAAAAACAAAACAGTGTGTATAGCAACACAGCTGACCTGCGTATATTTTTTTAAACTGGCCGGACGACGGTGCAACTTTACGTGGAAATATTTGCGTATATGATTATTCGTCGCAAATAAAATTTTGTTTGGTAAAACGTTAAAGTTTCGAAATATTTTTTTGATTTTTGGTTTGCCTAAGAGCGGCGGACATTCTCAAAATTTTAGCTTCAACTGCTGTGTGAAGAAAGTCTCTTATTTCTCAAGTTTGTTAATTAACCCTTCAAAGACGAAGCGTACCTGTTTTATATAAAGACTCAGTGCGTACCACGCTGTAAACACTCTCCACTTCGGTTATAAAAACCAGTCTCTTAATGTTTTATAAGGCAAAAGTTGCTGTTTGTTCTGAGATCCGTACAAAACACATAAACGCAATGTGGGCACCACGTAGAATTTTTTAATGTTAAACCTGGTCGTATGTAAAGTTACCGCTAGGCTTTAAAAGGTTAAGACGGTATCATCATGTCGATAAATATACAGCATTCAACACGCTATAAATTAAATGCAAATCCGCAAAATCTGAATTTTGGTTTCGGCCAGGGTACTAGACGTCTTCATTGAGACACCGGGAAATTTGTCACACTAATGTATGAAAACTTTCAAATAAACAAGAACTTTTTGAATTCATTATTCACAGAGCATCGTTAAAAATCCAAGAACCTATCTAACGATAATTTTGTGATTCAGACTTTTTTACTTTCTGAAATATCTGTTTTCCCCAATAAATTGTTCAAAATTTCTGTCCTGTAACTCAAGTATTTTCGCATGCCTTATTTTACGAATTATGTACCTGTTATTGTCTATAGTTACTACAACTTTTAACCTTTTAAAGCCTAGCGGTAACTTTACGTACCACCAGGTTTAACATTAAAAAATTCTACGTGGTGCCCACATTGCGTTTATGTGTTTTGTACGGATCTCAGAACAAACAGCAACTTTTGCCTTATAAAACATTAAGAGACTGGTTTTTATAACCGAAGTGGAGACTGTTTACAGCGCGGTACGCACTGAATCTTTATATTAGACAGACTGTGTTTCGTCTTTAAAGGGTTAATTCCCCACAAGTCAGGTAATTTGCGTTTGTCAGCGTGACGAATGTATTTACCTTCTAGTATAAATATCGCGGTAATTACGAACTGAATTTATATGTGTGTGAAGAAGTCGACATACATGCGGAACCACATGCTAAAATCGAAACCACATCAAAATTAGATAATCACATGTAACAAGCAACACTCCTATCACGAAATTATAATTGAACAAATGAGACTGGTACATGTTACGTATTCGATGTGACATTCGTTGTAAGTCATAAATATCGGTACCGTAGTTACAAAGCGTTGCGGGCTGTGCAGGTCAAAACATTTTTGTATTATACATGAATGACAATTTGGACACAAGCATAGATGAAAACATTTAGGAAATATTATACATTTAATATCGTAGTTACTCCAGTCTTATTAAAATTTTAAGACGGTTTAAAGCAGCGGTTCCCAGGCGTTTACGTGTGTCACCCTACAGCAGCAAATGGTACGTGACCCGCGACCCTACAATGGACACGGCAACAGTCAGTGACATTTACTGTAAATGATCTAATACTAAAGCCGTTTATTGACAATTACATAACACTGCCACTTATTAAAAATATTAAATTTTTAATGTTTCTCGTCAAATCCGATGTTTTTGGGACAATATTAAAGCAGTCTGTTTCTTTCAGGTTTCCCAACCAATAATATTCCTCCCTGTTTACGACATTAACCCTTTAAAGACGAAGCGCATCTGTTTTATATAAGGACTCAGTGCGTACCGCGCTGTAAACACTCTCCACTTCGGTTATAAAAACCAGTCTCTTCATGTTTTATAAGGCAAAAGTTGCTGTTTGTTCTGAGATCCGTACAAAACACACAAACGCAATGTGGGCACCACGTAGAATTTTTTAATGTTAAACCTGGTGGTACGTAAAGTTACCGCTAGGCTTTAAAAGGTTAAAGACGAAGCATATCTGTTTTATATAAGGACTCAGTGCGTACCGCGCTGTAAACACTCTCCACTTCGGTTATAAAAACCAGTCTCTTAATGTTTTATAAGGCAAAAGTTGCTGTTTGTTCTGAGATCCGTAAAAAACACACAAACGCAATGTGGGCACCACGTAGAATTTTTTAATGTTAAACCTGGTGGTACGTAAAGTTACCGCTAGGCTTTAAAAGGTTAAAGACGAAGCGTATCTGTTTTATATAAGGACTCAGTGCGTACCGCGCTGTAAACACTCTCCACTTCGGTTATAAAAACCAGTCTCTTAATGTTTTATAAGGCAAAAGTTGCTGTGTGTTCTGAGATCCGTTCAAAACACATAAACGCAATGTGGGCAACACGTAGAATTTTTTAATGTTAAACCTGATCGTATGTAAAGTTACCGCTAGGCTTTGAAAGTTAAATAAGATACTAGACATGAAACAGAACAGTGGAAGCATCACACGAACGATAAACATGTAATGCTATTATTCTCATTCGTGAAGAATAAGGCCGTGATCACAGACAGACTAAAAAAAGACTCCACATATGTACCCGCATGACGGTGACAAAGTAGAGGACGCGTTATCTTCACTTCACTGCAGAAAGAGAAAAATTTCCAGTAGTGACAGTGCAAGAGCTTTTACTTGTTTGGCCATTTTAAGACGTCATATAAACAAGCGTCCTCACGCAGTAAATACTTCTTCTTCAAGTACAACGTGTCAGAAGTTTATGGAACAGTCGGTACTGATGACTTTGACTGCACGCCATTACGTTTGTCAGAAAAGGCTAACGACTTTTAAAGCATGATAGGATCAGAAGATGATAGGAAAGATCGTATCAGAAACAAAAGTCATTCCATGGGAGGCAAGAAAATGATTTTACCGAACGCGAAATTGACAGCTTTGTGCGATACGCATGTCTTAAAAATTGCGAGATGTGCGTGATTGACAAAAGCAGCAGGGACAGGGCCATTACGTGATGGGAAATATATTGTAACCCTTTATAGACGAAGCGTATCTGTTTTATATAAGGACTCAGCGCGTACCGCGCTGTAAACACTCTCCACTTCGGTTATAAAAACCAGTTTCTTAATGTTTTATAAGGCAAAAGTTGCTGTTTGTTCTGAGATCCGTACAAAACACATAAACGCAATGTGGGCAACACGTAGAATTTTTTAATGTTAAACCTGGTGGTACGTAAAGTTACCGCTAGGCTTCAAAAGGTTATGATCCACTGGTTACAGCAGGCAAGTGTACCGTATATGCATGACCACCGTACGGGGCGCACACCACACAGTACAACAGACCAAAAACTTACACATATATTACTCATATAGCTACCTCTAATTTCCGGAAAAAGTTTTACAACCTAAAATGTGTGTTTTGATTTTCTGTATAAAGTCTGTGTGGAACATTTCTAACTCTAAAAAGATTCAGCGACACACTGCCATAAATGTACATAGGTCTTCATGTAAAGTACCCGTTATTCTACTCATATTTTAAATGAAACTTGAATTTTCTCGACAGATCTTCGAAAAATCCTCGAATATTAAATACATAAAAAATCCGTCCAGTGGTAGCCGAGTTATTCCATGCTGACAGACGGACAGACAGAAATGTTGAAGCTAACAGTCGCTTTCTGCAATTTTGTGATCGCGCCTAAAAATTCATCCTCCCGCATCTATATGTTTTCGTGCTTCCATAGGAAGCAGTTTGAAACCGACGTAAATTAAGTTACCTACCTTGTTTAAGTTACCTTTACTTAACTCGGAAAGTTGAAAGCACTCGATCGAAACTCGCGATGCGCTAAGGCCCACCTAGTCTAGAAGTTTCTCTGCACAGAGTAACTCAAATAACATGCACAGCGCACGGCAGCACGGTGCAGACCCCGAGGGTAACAAAGCTGGGGAAGGTAACGGAAAAGACGGTACGATGAATCGAGTGTTTTGCTTTGAAAAGGAGTACTAATACCAATATATTGTGAAAAAAACGAAAATGTTTTCGAAATTTGCTTAGTTTTGATAACGAGATCTATACATACACTTTTGGGTTCTGGGCAATAAGAATTTTTGTGTGCAAGAATGGCTAACCTGAGGCATATAATCCGACGGGTTAGATAAAAGGTAACGATAGGAAAACACAGAAACGTATCTGTACCATAATTTGGCTTCTAGCTCATGGCGTCAAACGTCCTTCATCCAACGACCGTGTGTGTTAGGCCCTGTAATATAATCACGCAAAGCGACGCTAGTTCTGCCTCTGTTGACAGTCGTATTTCCATGTCACTCAGACCGTCTGTCATCCGCATTTCGAGGGACGCATTCACCGCCTCTCTTCCCAAATATTTGTTTTCAATATGATAAACAGGAAGTGAATTTGGTATCATGATTCTGCATCAATGCTTTATCCAGATACAAAAAATATATCACTCATATCAAGCGTCACTTTTTTGCGCTTCGTTTAGTAGATCGAGCCTTGAGCAAAGCCTCCTCAGTGACAGATCGCGCCAATGTGTATTTTTAATTTTTTCTTCTACCGGATTATTTCCCTTTAACGTGTAAAATTTTCCAGTTCACATTATATTCAGGTTGCTTTTGATGAGTGACTTCAACCATTCTGAAAGGCGTAATAATTTGTGGCAGGGACGTGAACATCAAGGACATCCTGAGTTGTTGCTTAACAGTGAGGTGCAGTGTGTCATTATTTTTATGTTATTTCCGTGAATATGATCAACATAGCAAAACAGACCCAACTTACGCACAATATATCCGCTTATTTATATATATATTTTTGTTCATCTTCCCTCACAACACAAACCTTGGAATTAAAACCATCTATATCTTTGTCATATGGAAATTAGGTTATACGGATATATGTAATACATAGCTTTTCCTTACTTTTGCGTGTTTTAGAACAGACTAGGGACGCCAGGCCAAAAAACAGCACCATTGCAGCAAAACAAGTACCAGAACTGTGCAACAAATGTTATAGAAGATTTTAATATTTTATAAGTTTTAATATTTTATAGTCACATTCATGCACATCTTATGTAATTTTGATATACCCCCCCCCCCTTGAAAATGGCATAGTTACTTGCCGAAACGTGTCAAAAAATGGGGAGAAGATCAACAAAAAAGAAGATAAATAGACAAACAACAATACTGTGCATACAAGTAAGTTGAGCCTGTTTTGCTATATGTCCCACTCTTGCCTGCCTTACCAAATACACGCAAACCTCACTACTCGCCTAAGCATATTCTACTGTCACAATACCGGTAAGCATTCTCACTGGCATTAGGGAGGTATTCGGTTGAAATCTCGAGCACAAATTGCCTTCCATGACTTACATATTACGTGGTTTCCTGCTGCAAATTTCCTGAGACGGCATGGGGAAATACCACAAGAATTACTGACGGTTAAACAGCGTACGTATAAATGTAATATTGAAGCACGTTCACGAAACCAGTGTTGCCACCGAAAAGCAGTAACTATCACATATTCTGAGTGTGCGTCTGTAAGTCTTTGTTATCCGGCATGCAAAGCGCATGGGCTGTACGTTTATTATATTGTCATCTCTGGCCTGACTGACTCTACCATATTTTTTCCACATTCTCTCATAAACGGCGAGATTTTCGGAAAAAAAGTTTTTGACCACAAAATGTGATTTTGATTTTCTCTACAAATTTTTTCTGCAACATTTCTCGTTCTACAAAGAATTTCAGCGAGATGTTATCACAGATGTGCACAGGTTTTCACGTAAAGTACCCGTTATTTCTAACCGCGTGTACGGAGCATGCAAGTTCGCGTGTCTTTGCTCACAAAATAACCTAGCATAACATGTTACAACTTGTCATTTTTAAAATCACAGTAAACGATTTTAACTAAACCAGCTTACCGCTTACACTGTCGAACCCAGTTACAACGACACAACTTTAACCCTTTAAAGACGAAGCGTATCTGTTTTATATAAGGACTCAGTGCGTACCGCGCTGTAAACACTCTCCACTTCGGTTATAAAAACCAGTCTGTTAATGTTTTATAAGGCAAAAGTTGCTGTTTGTTCTGAGATCCGTACAAAACACATAAACGCAATGTGGGCATCACGTAGAATTTTTTAATGTTAAACCTGGTGGTATGTAAAGTTACCGCTAGGCTTTAAAAGGTTAAGCGACACCTAGTATATAACGTCACATGTTCTGTGGTACCAATTAATTCCACACTATTAACCATAACATTATACCACTCGCTTAGAACGACACTCGTTTATAACTCCATGGAGCAGAGGCCTTCTTGAGAAGCTAACAGTTTCTCACCCAGTCAAGAAATTCCCGCATTTTATGGAACCCGAAAGTTCATTACCGCATTCACAAGAGCCCGCCACTTCTCCCTATCCTCAGCCAGCTCAGTCCAGTACATGCGACACTCGTTTATAACGACACAAAATATTCAGTGCCTTTCACGACGCCATAGCCGCGTTCGACTGCACATTACGTCATCGTGATACAGCACTGCGGTTTGCTGACCATTCTGGATCTACAGACGTCATATAAGCCGACACACCCACATCTTCCTCGAAATGTCGCATAAACACCCCCGCTCCGCAATTCAACGTATTTCCCTGCACTCGCCATTAGTCTTTTAGCTAACCTGTTTACAGGAATTTTGGTTACGGTGGCCAGGTGATAATCCATTACGGTGGCAAGGTATTTAGGCTGAATGTTATAGGCCACAGAGGGCTGGAGAGGAAACTTTACTTAACCCTTTAAAGACGAAGCGTATCTGTTTTATATAAGGACTCAGTGCGTACCGCGGTGTAAACACTCTCCACTTCGGTTATAAAAACCAATCTCTTAATGTTTTATAAGGCAAAAGTTGCTGTTTGTTCTGAGATCCGTACAAAACACATAAACGCAATGTGGGCACCACGTAGGATTTTTTAATCTTAAACCTGTCGTATGTAAAGTCACCGCTAGGCTTTAAAAGGTTAATCCTTCCCTCTTCTACCACTTGTTCACAGCAGGTGTCGGGGGTTTTTGTGATTTCACTTGATCACATTCAAGCACACACCACAGTCGGTAGGACTCCTCTGGACGAGGCATCGGCCCGTCGCAGAGACCTCAACCTGACAACACAAACACTGTACAAGATAAACATCCATGCCCCCGGTGGGATTCGAACCCACGATCCCAGCAAGCCCTCGGCCGCAGACCTACACGCCTTAGACCGCGCGGCCACTGGGATCGGCTGGAATGGAAACGTTAGGCACAAAGCGGAAGCTTTACGCGCTGTCTACCCACAATCCATTTCTCTGGCTTGAATATGTCACAGTGACGGGCGAACCAATACAACAAACTATGTAATGATTCAGCTAGCTGAGCTCGGAGCCTATGTCAAGTCTGTTGTGTGTGTGCGTGCGTGCGTGCGTGTGTGCGTGCGTGTACATAAGCGTACGGAAAGCGGGCTGTGCGAGACTAATTTAGAACAGGAAAAGTAAATACATAATGTTTGTTTCCAGATAGAAGTCGGCACTGAAGGAGGAACATAGGTTGAGGGTGCTCGAAAATCGGGCGCAGTAAGTTATTTGGGCCTAAGAGGGACAGAGTAACAGGGCAGTGGAGAACACTACATGACTAGGAGCTTTATGAACTGTACTCATCACCAAATATTATTCGGGTGATCAAATCAAGAAGAATAAGATTAGCGGGCATGTAGCACGTTTGGGAGACAGGAGAGGTGCATACATGGGGAGACCTGAGAGACAGAAGCCACTTGGAAGACCTGGGCGTAGATGGGAGGATAATATTAAAACTGATCTTCAGTAAATGGGATGGGGACGCATAGACTGGGTTGATATGGTTTAGTATAGGGACAAGTGCTGGGCTCTTGTGAATGCGGTAATGAACACTCGATTTCCATAGAATGTGCGAAATTTCTTGACCAGCTTAGAACCTGTTAGCTTCTCAGTAAGGATTCTAGTCCATGAAATCAGTCAGTTAGCTAGTTAGTTAGTTAGCTAGCTAGTTAGTTAGATAATTAGCTAGCTAGCTAGTTAGTTACTTAGATAAAAGTCAGAACTTCTACAAGACGGTAGTCGACCACTCAAAAACGTTAGGCTTTAAAAGGTTAACCTTTTAAAACCTGGCGGTAACTTTACGTACCACCAGGTTTAACATTAAAAAATTCTACGTGGTGCCCACATTGCGTTTATGTGTTTTGTGCGGATCTCGGAACAAACAGCAACTTTTGCCTTATAAAACATTAAGAGACTGGTTTTTATAACCGAAGTGGAGAGTGTTTACAGCGCGGTACGCACTGAGTCCTTATATAAAACAGATACGCTTCGTCTTTAGAGGGTTAGACAGCCGCTAAGTGCATTCCACCATAGCCTCAGGCGATCGAAGCTTTTGATAACGTAGACAAGAGAAAACTGATGCAGAAACGGCAGTCAGCGATATAAACAAATAAACTGCACAATAGCTCTCACTGGAGATATCTTGGGCCATATGTACGCCAGAGAAAACAATGGCCTGATACGTAACAATGAGTTTCTACAAGGTGGCCCTCAGATTTCGCCCTGTTCAACTTAACATTTTAAGGCCCAGCGTTTACTTATTTGCCACCAAGTTTCATATTTATGGGCCGTGCCATGGCTCAGGCGGTTAGCCGCCGGCCTCCCACCGCGCAGGCCCGGGTTCGATCCCGTGTCGATCCATGTGGGATTTGTGGTGGACAAAGTGGCACTGGGACAGGTTTTTCTCCGAGTACTTCGGTTTTCCCCTGTCCATTTCATTCCACCGGTGCTCCATTACTACGAAAAGGACAAAAAATAATCATCATCTTCATCATCATGACAGGGTTGCACAAGAAGCCTCAAGGCTGCGGTGCGTCCGTAGCGTCTGCTGCGGGGTCCAGCATCACTAAAAAAAAATTTCATATTTACAGATTGTGCTTTTATGTGTTTGGTGTGCATCTTACAATCAACTGCATTAACCGATTGAGTTTCAGGCCGGAGACCAGAAGTGTTTACTGCGCGGTACGTGCCGAATCTTTAAACATAAATCACATCACTATTACTCCTTAAATCACGCTTTTTTCGTTACTTCCCAAAGCTTTATTTTGTTTCCAGCCTACCTTTACCAGAAGGACAAGCGGGCACTGCCTGGAAACTTGTAGAGCAATAAACGTTTCAGTTGCCACCATAATAATAATAATAATAATAATAATAATAATAAGCAAACAGGCCAGATATAATAATTAATAACTAAAAAGACATACCCTGCATACTGACAGATGTGGCAGTACCAGCGGATAGAAATGTCACTCAACAGGAAGCAGAGAAGAAATTAAAATACGAGGGCTTATGTACAGACACAAGGAATGGGGAACACGAAATGTGTGATGCTACCGGTAATAAATGGAGCCACCGGAATAGTAACACAAGTTTTAGAGAAATATTTAGAAGCCGTACCAGGAAAACATTCAATAGATTCGCTACAAAAGACGGCTGTACTCGGAACGTCACACGTAATGCGGAAAGTGCTGCAGTCTGAAACTGGAAGCCTGAGCGGTGCGGGTCGCCGCTGGCTCGAGAGATGTACCGGGGAGGAAAGGCCTGTGACAAGAGAAAATCTACTACTACTACTACTACTAGTACTACTACTACTACTACTACTACTACTACTACTACTACTACTACTACTACTACTACTACTACTACTACTACTACTAATAATAATAATAATAACAATAAATTCAGCACGTCTCACTGCACCAACACCCTCGATTCTTCTTCTCCCTCTTTTGGTGTCTAAAGCATTACTGATGACGTATATAAAGACACCTTTCACGACAGGTGTTGTTCAGGTCATAGATTGCGGGTTATTATACAGTGTAGAGTTACAGGTGGAGTCCGACGTTCCGGTTCCACCTGTTGTCCGATTTTTTGCAAGATATGTGGCCATAATCCGTCGAAAGTTCCCATACTACACTCCATCAATTTCCTCCTGCCAATTGCCCCAGTACCCAGTCCACCCTACGACGTGTGATAACTCATAGGGCTAATGTCTGATGAAGAGAAGTCAGTGTCACGAACCTGACATTAGGTGCTGACATGCACAGAGAGTCTGTCCCTACTGTCACCAAATTCTGCAGACCGACAGCCAGTTCTTAACCTTTAAAAGCCTAGCGGTAACTTTACATACCACCAGGTTTAACATTCAAAAATTCTACATGATACCCACATCACGTTTATGTTTTGTAAGGATCTCAGAACAAACAGCAACTTTTGCCTTATAAAACATTAAGAGACTGGTTTTTATAACCGAAGTGGAGAGTGTTTACAGCGCGGTACGCACTGAGTCCTTATATAAAACAGATATGCTTCGCCTTTAAACGGGTTAATAGTACGCATGAATAGGCAATGGGCAAATAATGACATATAGACGGGGGTTAACCAAAGGTCATGCATTTCAGAATGGGAGGAGAATTCGAGGACACTATTAGTTCACCTGCGGGTGAAATAAATTGGAAATCGTGGCATGCTTCAGCTACCCAGGAATAAACATGCAGTCAAGCGGAATAACATTCAGGCTACACACTGAGATCTGAGTAATTCATGACACCCCAACCCTAACCGCACTATCAGCCTGCACAGTGTTGAATCCATTCAACCCCGAAATGTCTCATGCGCCGACCTATGGTATACAGCTGATCTGACTATACTTTATGTAACAAGCCAAGCAATGTACGTAAAAGTACCACTAATGCGCGTTCGCGTAACAACTGTCGTCGTGGAAGAGTAATAAGTATTATATATTCTGAGTATGTGTCTGTAGCCTTCGACAGTATATTTTAATCGTAACAATAGTACAGTCACAACCAACACATACACTTAAGGCCGTGCCATGGCTCAGGCGGTTAGCTGCCGGCCTCCCACCGCGGAGCCCCGGGTTCGATCCCAGGGTCAGTCCATGTGGGATTTGTGGTGGACAAAGTGACACTGGGACAGGTTTTTCCCCGAGTACTTCGGTTTTCCCCTGTCAATTTCATTCCACCGGTGCTCCATTACTAGGAAAAGGACAAAAATAATAATCATCATCTTCATCTTCATCACAGGGTTGCACAATAAGCCTTAAGGCTGCGGTGCGTCTCTAGCGTCTGCTGCGGGACCCTTCACCACTAACATATACATTTAACAATAAGTAATCAGGCTGTCTCAGCTGAACAGGAAACTGTGAAAATAAAACTACATATATTCGGTAAGAGGAAAAACTACTTTGGTTTTTTTTTAAGTCTGTAGCCTTAGTTATCCAGCACGCAAAGCGCATGCGCCGTATTATATTGCCATCTTTGGCCTGTCTGGTTCTACCATATTTTTGCACATTATCTCATAAACGGCAAGATTTTCGGAAAAAAGTTATTGAACATAAAATGTGTGTTTCAGTTTTATGTATAACTTTGTCTGAAATATTTCTCATTCTAAGAAGAACTCAGCGAGATATAATTTACAAACGAAACAAGAATCAGAGATTAAAATTTTGAAGATTTTTGTAGTTTGGACCATCTTCACGGTAAAAATTTTTATGAAAGATAATTTAATATAAATAAAATATATAAACACAACATTCCGCGATTTTATACAAATGCTGTCTGTATTTGCGAAACTAAAGAAGGTCATACAAAAACAAAAATGACGAACTAACTAACTAACTAACTAACTAACTAACTAACTAACTAACTAACTAACTAACTAACTGACTCCATGCAGCAGAGGCCTTATTGAGAAGCTAACAGTTTCTCAGCTAGTCAAGAACTGCCCCGCATTTTATGGAACCCGGAGGTTCATTACCGCATTCACAACAGCCCGCCACCTGTCCCTATCCTGAGCCAGCTCAATCCAGTTCATGCCCCCCCATCCCACTTCCCGAAGATCCGTCTTAATATAAAAATCACCAACTAATGCACAAAAAAGTATATTATCTTCATTCGTAGAAAACCTCCTACATGTTTCGACCTCGCTAGGTCATCTTCAGGGAGAACAGTTTCGTTACACTAGGTTGCACGTACACAGTTGAGTGACAATGTGCCACTGACTTCGCACGGAGTGTAGTGTAACGAAACTGTTCTCCCTGAAGATGAGGTCGAAGCGAGGTCGAAACATGTAGGAGGTTTCCTACGAATGAAGATAACATACTTTTTGTGCAATAGTTGGTTATTTTTGTCTTTGTATGATATAGCGCACGGATATGGAACTTATTACAGAAGGTCATAGCACATGGCTGCAATCTCGTAAGGAAGAAAGTAAAAGTCTATACTTGTATGTCACATTGCATTGTAATGCCAGCACGATTTGGAGTAAGGAAATGTAAGCACGTACACAGGGCAGAATTAGTAAACACTAAATAAACATTTTCCGCTGTGTTTTGCAGAAGAGATAAAGGGATTTAAGAAGGGAAACCCACACTGGTGAACCAACGATAAAGTGGCTAACATTACAGTGTAGACTGGCGAAATGAAATTAGTTTACTAAACTTCTGAGAATCCCTAAAGCCCATTAATTTCTAGACCTACAATGCATACAGCTGAACAGTTACTCCAAGACGCCATATTTAATGAAACTTAAATTTCCGCTGGGAAATTTAAAAGCTATAGATCATCAGGAATTGATTTAATTCCTGCAGCACTACCAGAAGCAGGTGCCGCCGTGTTGCGTACACGAACATTAACTGTTTTCGTGAAAAATTTCCACAGCACGAGAAGGAATAAATCGTTGTTACAGTTGTACATAAAACAATATATAGCTAACTGCAGTAATTGTCTGTGGATTGCTCATTTTTCGGTTTAACACATAACCTTTGTGTCCTCTATGCTTCTAGCACGATTAAAACCATTCGAGAATCGATACACTGTTACTTAACTTTTAAAAGCCTAGCGGTAACTTTACGTACCACCAGGTTTAACACCAAAAAATTCTACGTGGTGCCCACATTGCGTTTATGTGTTTTGTACGGATCTCAGAACAAACAGTAACTTTTGCCTTATAAAACATTAAGAGATTGGTTTTTATAACCGAAGTGGAGAGTGTTTACAGCGCGGTACGCACTGAGTCCTTATATAAAACAGATATGCTTCGTCTTCAAAGGGTTCATATCACACACCTTCCGCGCGTATGTCCCATACACAGCAACTGTCACTCCAACACAATATTTATTATTCACTGCTACTAAATGTTTCGGTCACAAGATATGGCCATCTTCAGGAAGCTACAAAGTTCATGGACGTATACAGCAAATACTGAAAGTAGTCACAATAAATGTTACAAAATGTACACTCTGGCGTTTACCTATAATTATATATACATATATATAATGTTAAAATTGTGGCGTATATCTATAACAACATAAAATATTAAAACTTAATTAAAATTTAATTTGACGCTATCCACCCTGTTGTGTATACAGACTTACATAAATAACACCGCATTCCGTCCCACAACACACCCTGTATTTATTACTATTTTTCAAACACTACATGTTCCGATCACGCCGATGATCATCAGGTGTTTGTTTATACGCAACTTAAATTAGAATGATTAAAATCGCAAAGCAAATAAAACGTTAAAATTAAAATGGCGTAAAGCGCTTTATCCAAATATCTACGGCGGTGACGCTATCGTCGATTCAATTCGGATCGAGAAATCCAACGGCTTAGACACTCCCGAGTGCAAACTCGTACACTACGAATACGCTGTACTCAGTATATCCCATCGGCTATTTATAGACTTTACAAAAAATAATGTAATTCAGCTAGAGGGAGAAATACTCTATGATATTTAAATGAATTTTGAACACAATTAAAATGTGTGTGCAAAAAATCTAGTTCATTTTATACAGACAAATTTTACTTTATAAGTTGAAGCGCAGCACTCCATGGCGTGTGACGACGACCATAATACTGACAATAATACTCTACGTCAACCCTTGGCATAGTGCCAACATCAGAAGCGTCCATGAAAGTCTGTGAATATAAATTCCCTATTATAGAATATTTCGATGTACCGCCACCCTCGATATGAAGCTACGAATTGCAGTCAACAAAAAACTGGCGCTATAACAAAGTTTTACCGTATATAAACTTCCCTACAACAAGTTATTCTTATTAACACAACGCACTGTTGGGACAGAGTCACAGCCCTGCGCGTGGGAACGTGTGGCGGTCACGCAGAAACACAGGCCCCCTCCACTTCTTCTATAACACTCTGTGTCATTCTTGGCATATACCATAATGAACACGAACTTTTAATTCTACACACCGATTGGTCAGTTTCTTGCGCGCTACGCTGGGGCATACTAATCAGTTCCCTTGGGTTTGCGATGCACGGAGTGTCACTAGTACACGCTTTACTCACAGAACGTTAATTGTACCCTGTCCGTACCATTACACCAATGCTCCATACTCATTCATTCATCTACCACCAACGCTGTATAATGTTTTTCTCCCAGTACTTCAGTTTACCCTGTCAGTATCATTCCACCAATGCTCCATACTAATTCATTCATCTACCACCGACGCTGTGTAATGTTTTTCTCCCAGTACTTCAGTTTCCCCTGTCAGTACCATTCCACCAATGCTCCATACTCATTCATTCATCTACCACCAACGCTGTATAATGTTTTTCTCCCAGTACTTCAGTTTCCCCTGTCAGTATCATTCCACCAATGCTCCATACTAATTCATTCATCTACCACCAACGCTGTATAATGTTTTTCTCCCAGTACTTCAGTTTCCCCTGTCAGTATCATTCCACCAATGCTCCATACTCATTCGTTCATCTACCACCGACACTGTATAATGTTTTTCTCCCAGTACTTCAGTTTCCCCTGTCAGTACCATTCCACCAATGCTCCATACTCATTCGTTCATCTACCACCGACGCTGTATAATGTTTTTCTCCCAGTACTTCAGTTTTCCCTGTCAGTATCATTCCACCAGTGCTCCATATTCATTCATCAACCACCAAAGCTATATAATCTCACCAATAGACAGCTTCAATAAATAGCTTCTTCTTCTTTTTCTTCTTCGTCTTCTTCTTCTTCTTCTTCTTCTTCATCATCATCTTCTTCTTCTTCTTCTTCCATGGCGCGACAGCCTCTAGTGGGCCAGGGGCCGCCTGATTATTGAGGCTTCACGATCACACTTAGACACACCGCACTCGGCAGTACTCCTCTGGACTGGTGATCAGCCCAACGCAGAAGCCTATACCTGACATCACACAACACTCACAACAAATATCCATGCCCCCGGCGGTATTCGAACCCACGATCCCAGCAAGCAAGCGGCCGCATACCCGCTCCTTAGACCGCCAGGGCACTGCGGTCGGCAGCGTTAAGTTACAAACCTAACAGAGTCCTAAGGTATATTATGAACAGCAGTCACACCGATTTCCACATTTATGTATGACGTCACAGTCCGGTAAGATGACGTTGCACCTTTACGCCTGCATCCACTTGCAAGCCGCAACAACCTTGCATCAGTATCCACACCGTTGACGCTGTCACCTTAAAATCAACAGTGACAACCACATTACAGGAATAATGGTGTGTCAAACGCAGACGGCAACGAGTTAATCGACTTCCTGTCGACAGTGGCAAGGAACTAAATGAACCCTGAAATTTATGGTCCTTGGCGAAACCGCAGAAACAAGCAATTTTCTCCGCCAAAAAGCAAAGGCGCAGACCTGCCAGACTGAGCACTCGCCCAGAGTCCTGTTGACTGCAGGATATCGCAGACGAATGGGAGAGATTCAGGATTGGCCCAGGGCGGACCCTGTGATTAGCAGTAATGACTGGGTGCCAGGAAATCTGTTGTACTTCTCACACCTACTCTGTGTAGGTGTAGAAGGTTATTGTTCCACGTGATCACACTCAGACACACATTCACAATTGGTAGGAATTCCCTGTATGACGGATCGGCCGTGTTGGGAATGAAAGGTACAAAACTGGACTCGGTATATAAATGTTACGAGATCGGAGGGGGGAAATTCGTGGAATGGATTCATTTGGCTCATGGTAGGGGCAAGTGGTGGGCTTTTTTAAACGCGGTGATGAACTTTGGGGGCTCAATTTCTAGACTGTCTGAGAAATTATTGGCCTTTGAAGAAGGATTCTGTTTCAGGGAATTAGTTGGTTGGTTGGTTGGTTGGTTGGTTGGTTGGTTGGTTGGTTGGTTAGTTAGTTCGTTAGTTAATTAGTTAGTTAGTTGTATAACAATGTATAAAACATTAGAATGAAAAGGACTACGCCTGTATAGTATTTCGTCACGTATTAAATCCTTGGAAATTCTAATTAACGAACGAACGAACGAACGAACGAACGAACTAACTAACTAACTAACTAACTAACTAACTAACTAACTAACTGCCTAGCTAACTAAGCAAATATAGCAGAGAACTTTTTGAGAAGCTAACAGTTTCTCAGCTAGTCAAGAAATTCCCCACATTTATGGAACCCGAAGGTTCATTACCGCATTCACAAGAGCCCGCCACCTGTGCCCACCTACAGACAGATCGATTCATTTCATGTCCACATTCCCACTTCCTGAAGATCCAAGCCTTCCAACAGATCTTTCTCCCTCAGGTCTCTCCACCAAAACCCTGTACGCACCTCTTCTCTCCCCGCTACGTGCTACATGCCCCACCCATCTCATTTTTTTTCCTGATTTAATCACTGTAATAACATTTCGTTGCAAGTAGAGGTCTTTAACCTCCTCATTATGCATTTGCCTCCAATCCGTTGTTACTACATTCCACTTAGGCCCACATATCTTCCTCAGCATTCCATTACCAAATATCCCTGGGCCTTCGGCAATGTGACTCCGACTGTACCGTTCTTGTTACTGTCCCAGTATTGCAGTTCTACGAAGATGGATGAAGGGCACGAAAATTAATCACTTGACCAGCCCACAACGTGCATCGCTCGCATTTTGATATTTCCTGGTGATGAAATCTTCATTCTCTCATCCAAGCTTATTAGTTATGTTGCTATGACAAAGTTATTACATAGCCCAACTTGCAAAGTTAGCAGAAATTCACAACAGCAATGTGGTGGAAGCATGTGGATAGTACGTAGCGTTAACTCTGGCATTCAAACTGCCATTTACGGCAAACCAATGAAGGCAGGGAATCCTGGAACAATAAAATTGCCAACACTGGAGGATAAAGCTTGTGTTGAGAAATATCTGGGGCATAAATGTATGTTTACGTGGCGATAGAGATGTTTGTACAACTATGGTAAAACATGGAGCAAGTACTGCGGTCTGGAAGTTAGGTTATATTTGACCTGAATGTGCGAAGTCAAGCGATGGCATCACTTCAAATCTACTGAGCCCCCGCCCCCCCCCCCCCCAAAAAAACTGAAAAGAGAAATGCCATAGTTGGATGACACATTTTAACTCTATCAGCACAATTCGAGTAGCAGAAATTTCTTTCTTAGTCCTTCCCTCTTCTACCTACCTGTTCACAGCAGGTGTCGAGGGTTTTTTTTTTGTGATTTCACTTGATCACATTCAAGCACACACCGCAGTCAGTAGGACTCCTCTGAACGAGGGATCGGCCCTTTGCAGAGACCTCTACCTGACAACAGAAACACTGTACAAGACAAACATCCATGCCCCCGGTGGGATTCGAACCCACGATCCCAGCAAGCGTTCGGCCGCGGACCTATGTCTTAGTCGGCGAGGCCACTGGGTACGGCTAGTAGCAGAAACTACCGTCTTTATTAACCGTTTAAAGTCCAGCGGTAATTACATTTACCACAAGTTTCATTTAAACATTACTGTGAAGTTGACAGGATAAACAAAGAACCCTGATCGCGAGTGACTGATATAGAAAAGTGACACGTTTGTTGCGATCAGTGACTGTACATGTTACAACGACACAAACATGAGGGACCCGAATAAATAAATAAACATAAAATAAACTGGTCCAAGAACTGCAGCAATATGGGAGCCCATTTAGGAGAAACCGCCATTTACTGCTACGTATTCAGTTTACAGTCATCCTGTAGTAACCACTGGGCTTTAAATGGTAAAATGTGCAAAACCCATAATTGGCAGAGTTAAGACAACATAGGCAAAGGTTTTAACCCTTTAAAGACGAAGCGTATCTGTTTTATATAAGGAATCAGTGCGTACCGCGCTGTAAACACTCTCCACTTCGGTTATAAAAACCAGTCTCTTAATGTTTTATAAGGCAAAAGTTGCTGTTTGTTCTGAGATCCGTACAAAACACATAAACGCAATGTGGGCACAACGTAGAATTTTTTAATGTTAAACCTGGTCGTATGTAAAGTTACCGCTAGGCTTTAAAATGTTAAAGTTGTCAATTCCGTGTATTTTTAGATAACTGTATTCAATTTATTGTAAAACTAAATGTACGTTATT
This sequence comes from Coptotermes formosanus, assembly GCA_013340265.1. Taxonomy (NCBI): domain Eukaryota; kingdom Metazoa; phylum Arthropoda; class Insecta; order Blattodea; family Rhinotermitidae; genus Coptotermes; species Coptotermes formosanus. The sequence goes on along the minus strand of BLKM01000764.1, from coordinate 1,343,644 downwards.
AGTTACACAGGAGTGTTAAACACGTAGCTGCGACATGTTACGGTACAAGTCTACCGTCTTTACCGGGCAAAGAAAGTGATATTGAAGTTGGGGGCAGAGGAAGAACTGGACACTACGTAGAATCGTTTGCCAATAAAATAACTTGGACGCGACTAGAACCTGTACAAACATTACAAACAGCATATTTAATCTGTAATCATTATTTTCGCAGTCCTTCCCTCTTCTACCTACTTGTTCACAGCAGGTGTCAAGGTTTTTGTGATTTCACTTGATCACACTCAGACACACACCACAGTCAGTAGGACTCCTCTGGACGAGGGATCGGCCCGTCGCAGAGACCTCTACCTGACAACACAAACACTGTACAAGACAAACCTCCATGCCCCCGGTGGGATTCGAACCCACGATCCCAGCAAGCGCTCGGCCACAGACCTACGCCTTAGACCGCGCGGCCACTGGAATCGGCGTAATCATTAGTAGTACAGTAGATGCCTACTTGCAAAACTTGGTGTTACCAGGCACATCTAAAGGAACATAAGCGCAATTCAACTAAATAAATTACACGTACCGTCTTCAGGTAGCGCAATGTGCCAGATTTAAAACCACCTGCCAGTGACAAGCCACTGTTTACACGGTTCCGCAGTCTGCAGTGGGCTCCACTGTTGATATCGCTGGAGGATGGTACGCTTGTACCGACACATGTCGGAGCTGTGTACTTAAAATATTCATATGTAACTAATAATGCGCATTTAGCCGGTACAATTAACATTTTAAAGCCTAGCGGTAACTTTACATGCGACCAGGTTTAACATTAAAAAATTCTACGTGGTGCCCACATTGCGTTTATGTGTTTTGTACGGATCTCAGAACAAACAGCAACTTTTGCCTTATAAAACATCAAGAGACTGGTTTTTATAACCGAAGTGGAGAGTGTTTACAGCGCGGTACGCACTGAGTCCTTATATAAAACAGATACGCTTCGTCTTTAAAGAGTTAACAGAACGCAGGCAATGTACGCATAACGTAATATAACAGTATGTTTGCATGACCGCAGTTGCCACGTAAGCGTAAACACATGTTTCATGTGTATTGTTGACAGCCACACGGAGCTGTCAACAATATGAAAGCGCTGAATGTTGCAATGGCAATACAGTAACGTGTTCGCTTTGCACTGTTGTCGAGCCACGAATTATTTCGTGCTGCTATCAACAGCACGTCGGCCGGGATAGCTCAGTCGGTATAGCGACTCGCTACGGGCTGGACGGTCCGGGGGTCGAATTCCGGAGGCGGGATTTTCCGCAGCCGTCCAGACCCGCCCTGGGGCCCACGCACCCTCCTGTACAATGGGTACCGGGTCTTTCCCGGGGGTAAAGCGGCCGGGGCGTGGGGCTAGCCACCCCAACCACATCTAGCGCCGAGGTTAACGAAAGGGTGGAGTTATACCTCTACTTCCCCTTGGGCCTTAAGCCTGTATAGGGATGCCTTTACCTTTTGCATATAAACATATAAAATTTCTCAAGTCTTCATCTAAAGTGTCCGTCAATTTTGTGTAATTTTAATAAAATTTTTAGTTTATCGACAGATTTTCATATAAGACCCCAATACAAAATTTCATGAAAATCCGTTCTGTGAGAGCCGCGATGATACGTGCGGACAGGCGGACAGAGGGAAGAACAGACACGACAAAGCAAAAAGGCACTTTTCGCGACTTAGCGAGCGCGCCTAACAATTGAAGGAACCAACAACAAAAACAAATAAATATTAAAACAGGTATAAGATGATTTTTAAAACTGAACGGCGCCTGTCATAACTTTCCGCTTCAGCACTTGTTGTGTCGAAATTTGTTACGCAAGCTGTCATATAACGCAAGCTTCTAGGCTGGTCACAGTGATGTAATGGCAGCTTATCCCCACTCAACGAACTTGCACCATCAATTAGTGCACCACTGCACTTGCCTCATTTCACGAACACACGAGGAACGTCACGCGACTAATGCACAGTAGCTGATAATGCCATTAGCACAGGCTACGCCTGCGTCACCACAATGCAGATCAATTATTAATGGTATCAATTATGTCTCTGTTTGAGAACAGAATCACCTATTGCTCAGCAAACCAAGCAATAAAACGAGATAAGGAATGTACGTACAAGATAATATTCTAGCGCGTTCCAGTAATGTTTATACCTCTTCGGCTGTCCTAACAGCCTTAAAATTTCTCCTTCGTCATTGCATTAGTGCTGATCCCAGTGGCCGTGCGGTCTAAGGCGTAGGTCTGCGGCCGACCGCTTGCTGGGATCGTGGGTTCGAATCCCACCGGGGGCATGGATGTTTATCTCGTACAGTGTTTGTGTTGTCAGGTAGAGGTCTCTGCGACGGGCCGATCCCTCGTCCAGAGGAGTCCTACCGACTGTGGTGTGTGTCTTAGTGTGATCAAGTGAAAATAAAAACCCTCTACACCTGCTGTGAACAGGTAGGTAGAAGAGGGAAGGGCTGCGAAACGAAACGAAACAAAACATTGCATGAGTACTTATGGTGCTCTTTTATTTGTAGGCCGTTACATTTTTCCAGCGACACAACAGCCCCCAGTGGGCCAGGGCCTCCCCATTACCGAGGCTTCACCATCACACTCGGACACACCACACTCGGCAGGACTCCTCTGGACGAGTGATCAGTCTGACGCAGAGACATCTACCTGACAACACGCAACACTCACAAGAGATAGACATCCATGCCCCCGGTGGGTTTCGAACCTGAAATCCCAGCAAGCGTGCGGCCGCAGACCTACGCCTTAGACTGCGCAGACACTGGCATTGGCCGTAGCCCGTTATTACCTATTATAATCGGCATGTAAAGAATGCCATATGTGACAAATTCTAAACTTCACGCAACAAGTGACTGAGAGTCACGTTGTGGGACACACGTTGCAGAAAATGTCTAACAGGAAAAGAAGGGGTGAACTGGCCCGGCACATGCTTCATTGCTTCTGGAATTTCTGTCGCAGTTTCTCGAAGCACAACTAAGATGCAGGGTTAATGTGACATGCAATTGCAGAGGAGCAACGGGGCATGCTAATGAGCGACGGGAACTTGGGCCACGGCAGACAAAAGTGGCACATAGCACACACACACACACACACACATATATATATATGTGTGTGTGTGTGTGTAGTCACAGGCGTAGCTGCGTGGAAGGGGATAGCAAGGGGGGGGGGGGCAGTTGTGCGGCCACATCCGGCGGCAGATTCCAAGGGGCGGAAAACTGAATACTACAAACCAACACCCTGATTTTATACGCTCGACTAGTTGTAAATTAATGAGCCAAAGACAGGGAGATTCGACAAAAAAGTGTGATTCTTTTACACTTCGTAATTTCAATTAGGGGTAACCATTGTGGTTACTCGTGCCGGGCGCCATAAACCAGTTACCTCACTGCACAGAATCACAGGAGCTGAACGTAGGCTCCCTCCCTAACACCAAAACACACCAAACGAACAGCAAATTCCAACACACACTCGTAGCATACAGGGTTCTGTTTGTATGTTCCTCTATGGACCAGTAAGAACTTAACCTGTGCCTGAAAGAAACCTGAATGCTTGGAGATTTGTTTACAGTAAAAGAGTTTTCAGTATGTTATCTTAACCCTTTAAAGACGAAGCGTATCTGTTTTATATAAGGACTCAGTGCGTACCGCGCTGTAAACACTCTCCACTTCGGTTATAAAAACCAATCTCTTAATGTTTTATAAGGCAAAAGTTGCTGTTTGTTCTGAGATCCGTACAAAACACATAAACGCAATGTGGGCACCACGTAGAATTTTTTAATGTTAAACCTGGTGGTACGTAAAGTTACCGCTAGGCTTTAACCCTTTAAAGACGAAGCCTATGTGTTTTATATAAGGACTCAGTGCGTACCGCGCTGTAAACACTCTCCACTTCGGTTATAAAAACCAATCTCTTAATGTTTTATAAGGCAAAAGTTGCTGTTTGTTCTGAGATCCGTNTTAAAGACGAAGCGTGTCTGTTTTATATAAGGACTCAGTGCGTACCGCGCTGTAAACACTCTCCACTTCGGTTATAAAAACCAGTCTCTTAATGTTTTATAAGGCAAAAGTTGCTGTTTGTTCTGAGATCCGTACAAAACACATAAACGCAATGTGAGCAACACGTAGAATTTTTTAATGTTAAACCTGGTGGTACGTAAAGTTACCGCTAGGCTTTAAAAGGTTAATGGGTACGATGGGATCTTTCTCGGAGGTTAAAGAGGACGGGGCGTGGAACTGGCCACAAATCTCTACCTAACGGCCAAAGGTGAGACGGAATGGAGCACTCCACTCCTCCACATGAACAGAGAAAAATTGCTTTTACTATTAACTGGACAGTTGGCAGATTAATATTAACGTACGTGTTAAAGAAACAGTGGAATCCGTGGAGGTGAGCTCCAGTCATGCCGTCCAGTGACGCAGTCCCTTAAAAGCAGTAATGATACTATGACTGTAAAAAGTTTAACCATTTCTCAAGCACCTAGGCTGGTTTTATCTTCTCATGACGAACTTTGCGCTACGGAGTTAAGTAGTTAAGACAAACTGACATCCAGGCTGTGCTGTAACACTCGGTGTTCGCAGCAATTTAACCGTTACATTAAGTGTGAATATCCTCCGTACATACCGTTGAGAATCAACCTCTGTTGCACAGCAGTAATTACGTTTCCGAGATAATTTTATTACGAACGCTTTAACTTACACGTCATGTCTGTAGATAAATTAGATTTTGTTTATAAGGCTGTAAACTTATCAGATCGTGTATCTCCCGCGCTCTTGTAAGTCACTGAAAGCTGTTTATATCGTTGTTAACTACAAAAACTTCTCAGCAAACGCTCCTGGATTCCTTTCACGAGTTTATTAAAAAGCCAACGATTCACAAGGGAAATGAAAATTGTACCATCCCATAATTTATTTAAAATTAAATTCAGACCACAATGAGTGCTTCCACTTAGAAATATCGGGGAGGAATTTAAGTTCATATATCTACAATGTACACTATAATTCTGGGGGCACGCGGTGGCGCAGCTTGTTGAGGCACTGCGCTACAAGCTGGAAGGTCGCGGGTTCGATTCTCGATTATGTCATTGACATTTTGCATTGACATAATCCTTTGGCGGCCGCATTATGGCACTGGGGTCGACTCAGCCTCTAACAGAAATGAGTACCAGGAATATTTCCTGGGGGGTAATGGCGGCCGGTGCGTAGGGCTGACAACCTTACCACCTTCATGTGTCGACTGTCTAGAAATTTGGGAGCCTCAACCTCCTGGAACCCTGTGGGCCTGTACAGGCCTGTAATGGGATTGCGTTACTTTTTACACTATAACTCTAAACACTGATTACACAAACGCGACGTTTCGAAGGCAGATTGCTTTCGAAACATCAAGTTTGTGTAATCAGTGACGATGGAAAAAGTCCAAATACACATCAGTGATATCTTTCAAATATCCATTTTATTCAGAGACGTTAAATTACAAAGGCTTTCCGTAAAAAGAATAGGTCTAAATTAGGTGCGTTTTGATTAGTAAAAGAGAAGCAATGTGAAAAGGTACGCAATATGTCACTACTAGCCCGTACTTTATCGTCCCAAAAGACAAAAATAGGAAGATTCAAGTCGGCTGGGATGTAATGACGTGTGGACTGGCAAGTAGTTAGCGACGTTTCGAAGGCACCACATTCGCAAACGTAATTGTCTACAGGTCGGCACGGCGTTAACGTTAAGAAGGTACCGGTCACCACCAGCAGCGCCGTGAGAACAGCAGAACTCGCACAAAGAGAATGCAGAGAGAAAGTGAAATAGACGGACAAAGTCAAAAACTAAACAAACATGGAGAGCACAGGGACATACCTTCATATACAAGAATTAATAGTAACAGTGTTACAGTAATGCGACAACTTGGGAGACCCAGGCGTAGATGGGAGGATAATATTAAAATGGATCTTCAAGAAGTGGGATGGGACATGGACTGGATTGAGGTGGCTCAGGATAGGGACAGGTGGCGGGCTCTTGTGAACGCAGTACTGAACTTTCGGGTTCCACAAAATACGGGGAATTTCTTGACTAGCTGAGAAACTGTTAGCTTCTCAAGAAGGTCTCTGCTCCATGTAGTTAGTTAATGTTACAGTAACACACATCCTAAAATAAATACTTGGAGTCGGGGTAGCTCAGTCGTTACAGTGACCAGGCTACGGGCTGTTCAGTCCGGGGTTCATATAGATACAGGTGAGAAATATTTCCCTTCTCCGAAACGTCCAGACGGGCCCTGAACCCCCCAACCCGCATCCTCACCATTTCACAGGGATAAAGCTGCCAAGGCGTGAAGTTAACCACTCACCTCCATCTATTACCGAGCTTAAGAATGCGTGGAGCTATACCTCTGCTCCCCCAATATGCCTTCATGGCGGGAACAGGGACAATGATGACGAGGACACAGATGGTCTCTTAAACGTCGGTTTACTAGCGTTTCAACCACAAGACGCGGTGGGCAGCCTGACAATGCTTTATAGTGACAATATACCTGCCTTTCAACCTTTTAAAGCCTAGCGGTAACTTTACGTACCACCAGGTTTAACATTAAAAAATTCTACGTGGTGCCCACATTGCGTTTATGTGTTTTGTACGGATCTCAGAACAAACAGCAACTTTTGCCTTATAAAACATTAAGAGATTGGTTTTTATAACAGAAGTGGAGAGTGTTTACAGCGCTGTACGCACTGAGTCCTTATATAAAACAAATACGCTTCGTCTTTAAAGGGTTAAACTTTAACTGTAATAAACAATTTAGGTTGTATTTATCAAACGTGATACTAGTCAGTCCTTTGTAATAAGATTCACCTGCAAGCAGAAAAGAGAATCCGATCACAATCGCTCAACGTTCGTGAATAAAAGGCCAAAGGTCAGGCCGGTTACACGTGCGCCTGAGATTAAATTGCCAATTAGGTGAACTTAAGACCGACGTGGAGGCCAAAAACCATTCAATTCTCATCTATCTTCATAGCGGCCTCGATAATAGAGGGATCGCTTGAAGAATGGATCAGATATATCTTCGTTAAGCATATTTAATATTGTACGTTAGTTGCCTTTCAGATATTCGACACGGTGGAACATATCTGTGTGACCAGAGAGCCACTGCAACCACTTCGGTCAATGTCTCAATTTAATTTAACCCTTTAAAGACGAAGCGTATCTGTCTTATATAAGGACTCAGTGCGTACGGCGCTGTAAACACTCTCTACTTCGGTTATAAAAACCGATCTCTTAATGTTTTATAAGGCAAAAGTTGCTGTTTGTTCTGAGATCTGTACAAAACACATAAACGTAATGTGGGCACCACGTAGAATTTTTTAATGTTAAACCTGGTGGTACGTAAAGTTACCGCTAGGCTTTAAAAGGTTAATTTACTGGCTGAATGGTTGTATTTGATGGCTAAGGAAGAAGCACAGAGGATAGACTCCCTGCAGATACAGGGATTTTTCTCTGTGCCACCGCGCGCAGACTGGGACTGATCAAGGAAATTACTTTCCCGCGGGAGTAAATTGGTCTGGAGCCGAACCCAGTGGCCGCGCGGTCTAAGGCGTGGGTCTGCGGCCGAGCGCTTGCTGGGATCGTGGGTTCGAATCTCACCGGGGGCATGGATGTTTGTCTCTTCTGAGTGTTTGTGTTGTCGGGTAGAGGTCTCTGCGTCGGGCTGATCAATCGTCCAGAGGAGTTCTAGTCCGTGTGATCTAAAAACCTCCAAAAGGACGCGGCCTAGGCCCGAATGGGTTGTGGCGCCACAGGGAAGGAAAGGAAAGGAAAGGAAAGGAAAGGAAAGGAAAGGAAAGGAAAGGAAAGGAAAGGAAAGGAAAGGAAAGGAAACGGAGCTGGATGTGAAGTTAACGCCCATAAAATGCAGACGTTATGAATTTGTGGAGCTTTACCTTCACACCCTGTTTAGCCCTCATAACCTTGTGCTTACATACAGAGGAATAGTCATGATTTCTTAAGAAGTTTTAAATTTCTAACACTCAGAATTCTGTGTTTTATTTTACACAAATCCCACCTAGAAGTAAAAAAAAAAATAAATTCTAATGTACCTTCACAGGGCAGGCGCTTCACCAAATGATGTCGTTCGAAATTTCAGGTTAAATTCGCTCAGTCTGGCTAATGAAATCTCTTTCACTCTACTGATTTCAGTGCTTTGTGTTCGCGTGAATAAACAACAGCCCATGGCCTAGTCACGCACCTACATCAATCAAACATAATCTCTACACCTGTTTTCTACACAAATTGTTATCACGTGACAAAATGTAACACTTTGATGTAAATCCCTCCCTTTTTGAAGGAGCTTTTATTGCTTCTGTCTCCGTATTTATTGGTTTGTATCGCACGAACTATTGAAATAGCGCCAGGTGTTATATCATTGTAAAAAATATTTTGCTGTTGGAAAGGCATTTTCTTCTGGAGTTCGTGCAGTTTACTTGGCCCCTCGCCACTGTTATGCACGTCACAATATATTACTTATCAGAAAACCACATAAATAAGTAACGACTTAACGTTATACACAATTTGAGTAAATTTTTACACACTCGAAATACAAACTCGGTTATAACGACATGAAAGGGAATGAACATTTTGTGTCGTTATAAACGTGTATTGTTCTAGCCGAGAGGTATAATGTTATGGTTAACAGTGTGGAATTAATTGGTACCACAGAATATCTGACGTTATAGACGAGGTGTCGTATAAACCGATGTCGTTATATCCGGGTTCGACTGTACTTTTCTTGAAAGCGCTGATTTAAATCTAATTTCATACAGGGCTGCACAAACTTCGAATGCCACATCGCCATTGCAAAAGAATTCTGTACGGTGGCGCCTAAGTTTTGTGGGTCTTCGGTGTGAAATTTGCTTCACGTCACCGTTCTGGGGCCTAGAATTTTGAGATGTCTGCTAGATTTTTGGAAAATTTTTGCACCAGTGATTAAAAGCTTTACGAGTCGACCCGATTTGATGACAGATGAGCCCGACTCTTCTCCCTGAGTATGTGCCAGCAATATCAGTTACACACATTGTCAAGGGTTAAGCATCCAATAAGGAATCTATCTGGAGTCCTTGACCCTTGAAGATGGGACCGATAGATCGTCCCGAAACGTCGGTAAATAAGTACCAATCTACGATGCGTAAAATCCCTGAAGAAAGAAGATCTCACGTACACAGCGGCGGAAGCCAGAAATCAGGCAGTCTTTAGATACTACTTTAACATTTTTCATCCCCACATTCCAATCCAACTTTTATTAATTAAAAATAGGGGAAAAGTGTGTTTTCAAATGGCAGTGTGTCTCTGAGTGTTTCATCATTTTAGTTTCTAACCGGACAGAATTTTAAGAAATTTACTACGCACATTGCGTCACGGAATGCCGTCCAAAGTCCAAACTACTTTCGGTAATATCAACATGGCGAACGCGCGATCTGTGAAATGGAAAAGACGCAACAGCCGTCTATGCTAAATTTCGTGAAACGACGTACGGTACTAGATTTTAAAAAGAAATGCAAATTTGAGTGTTTTTTTTGGTAAAATATAAAAGAAAAAACATGGTGGCCGTCTGAAAGTTTCTTACTTTCTGGGATAGATGGCGCGTATTATAATACAAAAATTCTAGATTGAAACAACTCGCACTCAAGCAGTGGAAGCCCGACTGCAGCGTTTATCATGCACACGTATGAAGCGGAACGTGTGGAAATAACAGAACTGCATATGACAGGCGTTGTGAAACGTGTCAGTGAATGCATGCACACATACACACAACGCGCTCCTATCGGCTTTCAGAAATATATAACAAGCATTTCATCGCAGATTACTGCTGCTACCGCTATAGGAAGCCAAGCAGCGAATATGCTCTTCTTCCGATGAGTCCGTCTATACATGAGGGACTTACACACCGTCTTCGGAGGCGGCTGAAGCACCAGCCTTTCTGTTATTACATCTATCAACATTCCTCTTTCCGATAAAACTTCTTCACCTTTCAAGTACTGAAACGCTTTTCGCCAGTCATCTGCAGTTACTCCATTTACGGCTTTACACAAATCCATTCCCACTGAGGAAAATTTAGAATTGTATTTTGACACATGGGGACACGCGGTTGCGCAGTTGGTTGAGGCACTGCGCTACAAACCGGCAGGTCGCCGGTTCGATTCCCGACGGAGTCACTGGAATTTTTCATTGACATAGTCCCTCCGGCCGCACTATGGCCCTGGGGTCGACTCAGCCTCTAACAGAAATGAGTACCAGGAATATTTGCGGGGGGGGGGCGCCCCAAAAGGCGGCCGGTGCGTATGGCTGACAACCTTACCACCTTCAAGTGCCGACTGTCTTGAAATCTGGGAGCCTCAACCTCCTGGAACCCTCAGGGCCTGTCCAGGCCTGTAATGGGACTGCTTTACCTTTACCTTTTGACACATGGCCTTTAGGACCCGCAAAGTTCAGCTGTATTGAAGTGACTGTGGCAGTGGGCCATCGCAAGAAAAAGTGGCGTCTTTGTTTCATCACGTCTTCAATTTCACACATCTGTGGCTTACAGCTGTTTTCGACAACCACCCCTTAAAATTTTACCCTCATCACTGCAGAATCGATGAGCAGAGATGGTGTAATCGGTATACCGCCTGGTCTAGGCGCTCCAGGGTCGGTCTCTGATGTTCACCCACCCTCATATTCGATGGGTGTTCTTTCCCTGAAGTAAAGTGGCCGAGACCTGATGCTGACCATTCACCTCCGTCTAGGGCCGAGGTTAAGAATGAGTGGAGCTATACCTTCAATCTCGTTACGCCTTCTTGACGCTGACAGGAACAAATATATCTGTAATTTTCACTGAAGAATCGAACTCTATGTTGTTTTGTGTGAGAAGTTCTACACGTTCAAATCCTTAAGTAATTTCCTGGGGTGAGCTGCTGTATTGTGCACTGCTGTTACGTATCGTTTAGCCCTTTAAAGACGAAGCGTATCTGTTTTATATAAGGACTCAGTGCGTACCGCGCTGTAAACACTCTCCACTTCGGTTATAAAAACCAATCTCTTAATGTTTTATAAGGCAAAAGTTGCTGTTTGTTCTGAGATCCGTACAAAACACATAAACGCAATGTGGGCACCACGTAGAATTTTTTAATGTTAAACTTGATGGTACGTAAAGCTACCGCTAGGCTTTAAAGGTTAATGCCCTTTGTGTAGGTAAAGTTTTGTGTTAGTCAAAGTTTTAAAATGTTTTTCACTAAGATTAAATTCAACATAGACTGCTGGTAGATTGCAAACAACATGATATCAAAGTACTACCAAAGTACTTCTGGCAGAGTATACAACCAACTGACGGTTTTGTTTAGAAGCTAAGAACTTCTGTGGGCCCGGATTGCGACTCGCTACGGGATGGACGGTCCGCGGATCGAATCGTGGTTGGGACGAGATTTTTCGCACCTGTCAAGACCTGCCCTGGGGCCCACCCGGCTTCCTATAGAATGGGTACCGTGTCATTCTAGGCGGCAAGTCGGCCCAGGCGTGGCGTTGATGACGCATTCCCATCTAACACCGAGGTTAAAGAAAGATTGGAGCTTTACCTCAACCCCCCCCCCCCCGTACGTTCATGGCGTGTTATAAGGTAAACTTTACTCTTTACCTTCAGCTAAGAACTTCTGATACAGAATACAGCGATCTGACATTTTTTACTTTAGAAACTAGAAACTTCTGGTAGATAATACAGCGATATGACTTTTTACTTTAGAAACTACAAACTTCTGGTAGATAATACAGCGATCTGACTTTTTTACTTTAGAAACTACAAACCTCTGGTAGATAATACAGCGATATGACTTTTTACCTTAGAAACTACAAACTTCTGGTAGATAATACAGCGATATAACGTTTTACTTTAGAAACTACAAACTTCTGGTAGATAATACAGCGATCTGACTTTTTACTTTAGAAACTATGAACTTCTGGTAGAGAATAAAGCGAACTAATGTTTTTGTCTAGCAGCTACTGCTACATATTATCTCCCTAGATCTTATTGTTAGAGCAAACAATGTTTTCTGCTAATCCCTGAGTGTCTGCGTCAATGGTTAGCTTATCGTCTTGGCCGTCCCCTTCCAAGCAAAGAACTCACACAATGGACGTCATTATCTGTGACGGGGAAAGCAAGCAATACCACGGCAACAAAGTACAGCGCAATGTAACAAACAGTATGTCCAATGTCCTTCATAATCTTCAAAACTGCATTACACGAGCAGCACCAAATATAAATTTAGAATTACACTACTTAACCTTTTAAAGCCTAGCGGTAACTTTACATACGACCAGGTTTAACATTAAAAAATTCTACGTGGTGCCCACATTGCGTTTATGTGTTTTGTACGGATCTCAGAACAAACAGCAACTTTTGCCTTATAAAACATTAAGAGACTGGTTTTAATATCCGAAGTGGAGAGTGTTTACAGCGCGGTACGCACTAAGTCCTTATATAAAACAGATACGCTTCGTCTTTAAAGGGTTAAAGAAAAAGTTGTGTGTGTAATTTTCAGAGACACATACAACATAAAATTTCAAACATAAGAACGCAACAACTGAACAGTCACCATGTTTGTAGTTCTTGACACATAAGCAGCAGTTCATACCAACATACTGTTGTGTTTAGGATATAATTCTACACAAGGCCTCTTATCTGTCTCTCCCATCAATCATTATTGACTGCTGCACAAATAAAGGCTAAACGTATCTAACGCGCAGTAGCAATATTACTGTTTTACAGCTTATGGAAGAGTCAATACAATGTGACATGGTTTCGAAAAACATACGCTAAATGGTTATATTTTGACAGTTCCACCCCCAAAATTCACACTACCCCACGTTAGGATTATTGACGGCGGAAAATTAAAAATTACGGGAGCTGGCTTGGCTTCTAGATGAATTATGTTTGTGTCGGGTGACATGAATATTTGTCAAAGGAGTCAATCAAAAGTTACTTGTTGAGGGGAGAGGGGTAAACGCGCAGATGAAAAGTGATTCTGGTAGCATTGAAGGCAATTATGGTTACTGACCTTTTTAATTTACACCAAGCAAGTGTTAGTTGTCCTTTGAGTAGGGGTAATTATGTGATACGTTCAAAAGTGCTGTTGCTCTGATAGAATATATCAAAGAAAATATACCGATCAATAATCCAAGTGCTGTGGTCAGAGCATGAAGGCACTGAAGGACAAGTATCAGCTTAGCGGCAAAAATGAGGCTTAAAAAATTTCATGATTGGATAGCATTATTCAAAGAATGGCACATAAAGGATGTACGGACGCACATTCTAGTCTGCCATTTATTTTAACTGACCATAAGTTTAAAACTAACTCTCAAAAACCGTATCCTGGCCAACTAAAGGAACACTATCTATAAAACATATCGGAAATTAACCCTTTAAAGACGAAGCTTGTCTGTTTTATATAAGGACTCAGTGCGTACCGCGCTGTAAACACTCTCCACTTCGGTTATAAAAACCAGTCTCTTAATGTTTTATAAGGCAAAAGTTGCTGTTTGTTCTGAGATCCGTACAAAACACATAAACGCAATGTGGGCACCACGTAGAATTTTTTAATGTTAAACCTGGCGGTACGTAAAGTTACCGCTAGGCTTTAAAAGGTTAATATTTTAGTCACAAAATAAAGCAAGACAAGAATAAAAAAAAAGAAAAATATAATCAGGTCGCAAATGACCCAAATACTTAACAAAGCGTATCGATTACTTTAAAAAGTAAGGCATGTCTGAATATTTTGTCATTATTTTCTCAAAACTTTTATATAATGATATTAAAATGGATTTTCAAGAAGTGTGATGGGGAGGCAGTGACTGAATTGATCTGGCTCAGGAAAATGACAGGTGGCCGGCTCTTGTGAATGCGGTAATGAACCTACGTGTTCCATAAAAAGCGTGGAAAATCTTGACTAGACGAAAAACTGTTAGCGTCTCATGGAGGTCTCTGCTCCATGGAGTTAGTTCCAAACATAACCCTTTAATGATGGTGGTGGTGGTGGTGGGGGGGGGGGTTAAATTCCATCTATCGCCCACAACGGAGGCGTTTTAAATTTATGGTATATTTAAATGCATTCGCAGCCGTACGATGCACCGAGACAGGCAATGTTCAAAGAATTACAGACCCATACATTGCACCGAGGCAGGCATTGCTAGGTTAAATAGTGCTATACGCATCATTGTTCAAGCCTTGGGTTCACTGTGGATTTTCAAAGTTTGTCTTCTTGTTATGCCCAAGGGGAAGTCAATGCAATTTTGAGGGTTCTCGAGGGTATTTGTTTAAGCAGAACACTATAATTATGTAAATAACCATTAGTTGCCACCCTACTTTGCTAGATCATGTGTAGATAAACCTGTGTACTCCAGTCTGCAGTACAAACCCATCTCACGTCTGGCGGTCGGTCTGCCTGCAACCCACTTCCACATCCCAGTAGCTAAATGAAACGGATATTGCACCACGTATTGTATTGTTGCGTCCACTACACACATGTAGCATTTTGGTTACATAAAGCCAAGCAGCGTTTCCTGTTCTTTGTGCTAGAGCCCTCTGAAAACACAGATTCATGTTTTTTATTCGTACAGCTGATTAATTCTATAGCCGCAATATTTATAACCTTCATTTAGCTAAGGTTTACACATCCAGTTGTGAATTTATATAAAAAGGAAAAAAAAATACTGAATTCGTATTCAAAACCCAATCTTTATAATTAAATTTCAAATTGTACTACATGTTTCGGCACTATTTCCGGCTACTATCGGGTATTCCATTTAAAATATCTGCAGTTTATTCTTCTTTAAGATTACCCGGCGATGGCCGGGAACAGAGCCGAAACATGTAGTACAAATTGAGATTTAATTACAGTAGAACCCGGTTATAACGACATCGGTTTATACGACACCTCGCCTATACAGATAGATATTCTGTGGTATCAATTAATTCGTCACTGTTAATCTAACATTATACTTCTCGTTTATAACGACACTCGTTTATAACGACACTCGTTTATAACAACACAAAATATTCAGTCCCTTTCATGACGTTATAACCGAGTTCGATTGTATATTCAGTTTCCTTTTTCTAACGTAAAGCACTCTAACGATTTTACGTTGCAAGAGGATAGATTAGTACTGTGGACATATTGACTGCACTGGTGCTTCTTACACCACAGCACTTGCAACCCGTGTCTGGTTTGGTCTTCAGACGGAAAGGGAGGGATCCATTGTGCACGGGTACTTCTTTCAAAGGGGACCACCATATTAGAATTATGCGATAAACATTAACACTTCCGAAGGGATTGCAAACTAACAGTAGCTCGGCTTACCAAGACATTTCTTGCCATATGTAAAACAACGTCGTTAGTTAACGCGTTCACAAAAATGCATAATGAAAGGATTTTGAATGAAATTGTTGTTTACACGACAATAAGGGATTGTTAGTAAAAATCAATAAACAACACAATCCCCACATGACAGGCCAACAATTAATATCCTGTCATAATGAATGTTAGTTATAAGTTGTCAATAGATGATAGTATAGTCGTAGCAATTACGAATAGGAACGGAAGATGACACAAATGAGCGGTATTGAAATACACGCTGGAGCGGTCTCCATTCAAAAAATGTAACCTCCTAGTATGACGTACATGCACGTGTACATCACAAAAATTTTTTAATTAAAGTGAATTACAAAACACTTTATTGAGGTTAGATATTTTTGACGTAAAGAGTTTTGATAGGCAGAGGATGTTACAAATGTACATAAATTATTTTCTTGTTATTAGAGTTTATGCCAAAAGTTTTCTCACTGGCATGTAAGAGGCTTTATAATAATGCTTGTTGTAAGATTAGTACAGATTTCTGTACAAGTACTGAATACAAAATGCAGATTAAAAGTACGTGACAACCAAGAGCTAAAGCTTCCAAATCCGCTTTACTGACGTTACTACTTAGCTGTATGACGTATATTCCGTTATGGACGAACAAACAAAGCAAGTAAACATGTAAGAGACTTGAGGCTATAAAGACGGTAAGTACGTGTTAAAATTATGATCCACCGGGATGTGTACCGTGACGAATAGATACAAACGTTGCAGAGGAGATTTTACCCTGAATATTGCAGCAGAAAGTTTCTTCGAAAAGCTGGTACTTATCGACCAAACTAAACAGCACCATATCCACAAACACTTCTGTCATTAAACTTTCAACGACGCTAGGGTTTAATTTTAAATTGCTGTCCAAGACAGAAAGGATTCTGAATTTACGAAACGCTCAAATGCATTCAAGGCCGTATATTGCACCAACGTCTGCTTCGTGTGAAGAAATAAAGCTCCCTACAGAGAACCGAGGCCGGAATTAAATCATTAAACAATAAACAAGAGACGCCCCACAAAACAAACGAAATAATACGCTTGTTTTACTGTGTGTTGCAGGTATGTAAAGAGGACTACTGTGTATGGAAATACTGCGTGAAGGAGTTTAGGAGTCATTGAAGTAAAATATCACATTCTTAATCGAAACACCCGGTATAGCACAGTGGCTGTCTCCCTGCTTTATCGACCGAGCACGGTACTCACACGACATTAGGCTGGGTGGTCCCAAAGGCAACGTAATGGTGAAGAAAAAATTTCAACACCCCTGCAGGAATTCAACACCAGTCACGCAGCTCACGGTATAGTGTTTACCGAACGGGCTGCCACGACAACACGTGGGTAAGTACATTACACAGCGCTGTTTATTTCTGGAACAATCTGTTATAATTTAAATTACAGGCGAGCGATCCACTGTTGTCATAATCACCGTTTTCTTTGTGAAGGTTATTTACAGTTAACGGCGATTTTAAGCACTGATCTTAACCTTTTAAAGCCTAGCGGTAACTTTACGTACCACCAGGCTTAACTTTAGTCAATTCTCCATGGTGCTCACGCTGCGTTTGTGTTTTTTACTTATCTGGGAACAATCTGAAACGTTTACCTGACACGTCATCAAATTATTGGGTTTTTAAACTGAGGTGGAGAGTGTTTACTGCGCGGTACGCCCTGAAACGCATTCTAACATAAAATGTTAGAATGCGTTTCGTCTTTAAAGGGTTAATCACCAATATCATTAGGTTAGCTCTTATCTTTGCGGCTCTAAAAGCTATATGAGGGAAAGGCGCGAAGGCAAGTATAACATGTTATTCAGGGTAAAAGCAATTTTGATTTTACTCGCTTGGAATGTGGGGCCGTTTAATCTATATAGTCGAACCCGGTTATAACAACATCGGTTTATACGACACTTCGTCTACAGCGTCAGACATTCTGTGGTAACAATTCCTGTTAATCGCAACATTATTCTGCTCGGTTATAACGACACAAAACATTCAGTCCCTTTCATGATGTTAGACTGTATTTAGATGTATATTCATATAAATCTGTAAGTTCTAATAATTTTTGTTTAATAATAATAAGAGCATAAAGAAACCACATGCCATTAGATTTGCGACTTTTCAGCGATTGCCATGTTTTGTCAGATATAAATTTACTTTAACTCCATCGGAATCCAATTTTTTTTAATTTTGACATTGCGAACACGTTTGTAAAGGCGTGCCGGAGTAAACTAGTTCAGCCTTTATGCTGTCATGTAATGAACACCCTGTATAGCTTACCTGAATTAATATAAATTTAGCCAACCGAAATAACGCAGTAAAATTTAAGAATGTAGCATCAAAGTGTACGTAATTCTACTCTTAATATCTGTAGCTCGCACGTAGATTAAAACATAAGGGTCTCAGAGAGGAGAAAGAAAGAAAAATAAAGTCAATTTTCTCGGAAAATTAAAATACATGACAGCAAGGCGGGAGACAACGGTGGGTAAGAGCAGAGCAGAACACAGCCTACGACTTCACTGTCAACCTTTTAAAGCCTAGCGGTAACTTTACGTACCACCAGGTTTAACATTAAAAAATTCTACGTGGTGCCCACATTGCGTTTATGTGTTTTGTACGGATCTCAGAACAAACAGCAACTTTTGCCTTATAAAACATTAAGAGATTGGTTTTTATAACCGAAGTGGAGAGTGTTTACAGCGCGGTACGCACTGAGTCCTTATATGAAACATATACGCTTCGTCTTCACAGGGTTAATCAGATTTGTAACTCATGTCAGCTACTGCAGTGCATGCTAGGGCACGTTTAGCGGACAGTAACCGGCAAAACGCAATATGCGTTAATCCCCACATGACAGTTACAAATTCCGGTGATCACTGCAAGAGCTAACTGATGATTGGGTAGTAAGTGAAATGTATAAACAGCCAACCCAACCACCATCCCTTCACATATCCAGTAACTGAAACATTCTGAGTGACTCATCGCGTTGCTGTCCTCAATATATCGGTCACCTCTAGCCTAAAGGTCACGCTCTGTTTACGCATTTCCTTCCTAGAAGACTGAAAGTTCCTGTGAGGTAATGAGAAATAGTTTTTGTTTACCCAAGACAGTCGTAAACGCATTCGGCACAACATCTAAGATTTTTCAGGCACTTTACAGGGAAAAGAAATCGAGTCAAGATCACAGTGTGATGATGTGTGTGTTGTGGTGTGTGCCTCTGTGCGTTCTTCCGTATTTTAGCATTTCGACTTTCAGATGTGTGGAGTGTACTTCGCTCTTTCTGATACTCAATAATGCTCTGTGCCACATCCGACGAATAAGGTATATGGTGTTTCACACTACAATGGAAACTCGGACAGGGACAGGTGGCGGGCTCTTGTGAATGCGGTAATAAACTTCCAGGTACCATAAAATGCGGGGGATTTCTTGACTAGCTGAGAAATTGTTAGCTTCTCAAGAAGGACTCTGCTCCATGGAGTTAGTTAAGTTATGGATACTACTACGAAGGAACATTGTAATGAAAATTATGCCACAAAAATATTTCGGGGTTCGAGGAAATATACGTGATATCTCAGCCATTAGAGTACATTCTCCTATATGAGTCCAAACTGCATACCTCAAACACGGATACAGATCAGACAAAACACTGGTTTATTTAACATCCTCACTACCGAATTTAAACAAATCTACGCTGTTCTATGATGGAAAATTTTAATGCTGGTTAGATAACAAGTATCCTGATGGTGCCATTGGAATTTTTCATTAACATAATCCTTCCGGCCGCACTATGGCCCTGGGGTCGACCCAGCCTCTAACAGAAATGAATACCAGAAATATTTCCTGGGGGATAAAGGCGGCCGGTGTGTAGGGCTGACAACCTTACCACCTTCATGTGCCGACTGTCTAGAAATCTGGGAACCTCAACCTCCTGGAACCCTCAGGGCCTGTCCGGGCCTGTAGAGGGACTGAAGAAGAAACAGAGAAGATAACAGGTAATGTTCGCATCTCACAACAATTTTCTCTAAGTTTTCTTTTTATAAGGTTAAATTAAAATAAATATCATACTTCACGGAATTATACTTTGACTCTTTACACAAACGCAATTAAAAACAAAACTTGCGAGTCGTACGGTACAGACATAAGGGTCTGAAACTGTAAATCACTTTCAGACATATCACCCGCCATCTGTCGATAAAATTAACAGACAGTTTAAAGCCTCGCAGAAGCTGGCTGACGCTAACGTAGTGCAGATCCTACACACTTTCTGTAGGAAACTTTTAATTGGAGCAAGAAAAAGGGACTATAAATCATAGCACATCTTCTCGCTTAAAGTGCTGTAACAGAAGGAACGTGAATTTATTGTCCGCTGGAGAGCGGCGCGTAGCAACGTGCTGCTACAAAAGATTGCCGGTGTTCGACATTTAAATAGTAGCCTACACAGAATAAAAAACAGGAAGGCTAACTGGATTGGTCACATATTACGTAGGAACTGCCTTCTAAAACACGTTATTGAAGGAAAGCTAGAGGGAAGGATAGACGTGACGGGAAGAAGAGAAAGAAGACACGCAGCTACTGCATAAAGTTAAGGAAACGACACGATACTGGAAACTGAAAGAGGAAGCACTAGATCGCACTGTGTGGAGAACTCGCTTTGGAAGAGGCTATGGACCTGTCGAAAGAAAGAAAGAAAGAAAGAAAGAAAGAAAGAAAGAAAGAAAGAAAGAAAGAAAGAAAGAAAGAAAGAAAGAAAGAAAGAAAGAAAGAAAGAAAGAAAGAAAGAAAGAAAGAAAGAAACAAAGAAAGAATGAATGACTGAAAGAATGAAAGAAAGAAAGAAAGAAACAAACAAACAAACAAAGAAAATAAATAAAGAAAATAAAGAAATAAACAAACAAACAATAAATAAATAAATAAATAAACGTATTAATTCAGTTCTGTAGGATTCTGTGGACGGTGTACCATTTTAATTTCAGGGGCTCGTACATATCCGAATAGGCACCACGAGACAAAGCTAACGTGTCAAGAGAAATCAAAATTTTATTGACCGCCAATCGACAGCATATCACGTCACAATAACCCTCTAAGGTCTAATGGTGATTATATGTACCCCCAGGTTTAACATCAGAAAGTTGTCATTTTGTTCAAACAGCGTGTTTATGTGTTCCACGTAATTATTACAGTACAAACGCGATTTTCGTCAATACGACATTAACTAACTTACATCTCTAACAGAAGCACACAGTGCTATACTCTTCTCTGTGGGTTACGAAATGAATTTTTACATGAATGTAATTATTTATTGCCTTCGTAGGGCTAAAGACTAACTAGCATCCAATAAATACCGTGAACAGAACTACGCATTTATCATGTAACAGAAAGCTACACGTTTCGGTCTCAGTAGTCTCTCAACAATCTAAGTATAAAGAAGTTTGTTACAAGTGAAAAAATTAAATATGACTACCACTGAGTTCTCACTTACATTTTGTCTTTCACTGTCTGAATTAGTACAGACGATGACTTTATTATTAGCTTCAATACTTGGAGTTGTGTTTTTTGTTAAAATTCCTATATCGAATTATTTAAATTCAAATAATTCAAACAGAGATGAACCCGGTTATAACGACATCGGTTTAGCGACACTCTGTCTATAGCGTCAGTTATTTTGTGGTACCAATTAATTCCTCACTGTTAACCGTAAAATTATACTCCTCGGTTATAACGACATAAAATATTCAGCCCTCTTCATGACGTTATAACCGGGTTCGACTGTACTTTAAGATTTCTGTCAAAACATTATTAAAATGATACACATGTACACCAGATAACGCTGTGATTAAAATCAGTGAAAAACTCATGCTCTGGGAAAAGAAAGCCCTTGAAAAAAGTAACAACAAAGAAGCCAACGGTTGAAACAGAAATATTGATATCTAAAGCAGGCTATGCGATGTCACATTGTAATGCATATCCTTAATCCAGGGGAAAAAATCGCACCACACTAATACTGAAAACACTATGTTCGAGGCCTTGACAATTCGAAACCCTACTCTCTTTGAAGTCGATGGGTTTTATCTTCCGCGTTCTCGCCAGACTTCCCATTCCATGTCTGTTTGATCCCGTCATCGATTACCTGCCAAGCAGTACGGATCTGGCGTCAAGAGGAGCTGAGGGACCACGGGGGGGGGGGGGGGTGTTGCTGGAATAAAGGGTACAAAATCTAGCAGAAACACTGTACAGGGAGATTCTATCAGAAGGAAGGGAGAGGAGGGGTGTGGGGTAGAGCTGAACATCGGCGATAAAACGTGAGGAAATGGAGTGACTACACAGACATATTGTGTACAGAAGGTGGAACGCTGGCTGCAGCCGATACCAGTACGTTGCTATGACTCTATTAACCACACTGCATTCTCTTGTCAGTAAAATAAGGGAAAAAATTGGGACTCGTGTGCATAGGTACAACTTAGGGTAGATGTCGCGCGTGCATTTGTAGCGAGAGTAACTCTGTTCATACTTGGTCGTTCGAAGTTGTAATTGTATTTGTGGGTTCACATTTAAGTGTTCCGCTATTCCACTGCATTTCCACGTAGTCTCTACCAAAAGTAAAAACATTCATCTATCGTGGGACTGGCTTTTCTGTTCCGTGACATCAGTCCGTGTCCTGTCTTATCAAATCGAGAATGAGATGGGCGAGGCATGTAGCATGAATGGGGGAAAAGAGACGCGCATACAGGATTTTGGTGGAGAGACCTGAGGGAAGGCGACCAGTTGGGAGACCCAGGCGTAGATGGGAGGATAATATTAAAATTGATCTTATAGAAGTGGGATGGGGCATGGACTGGATTGAGCTGGCTCAGGTTATGGACAGGTGGCGGGCTCTTGTGAATGCGGTAATTAATCTCCGGGTTCCATAAAATGCGGGGAATTTCTTGACTGGCTGAGAAACTGATAGCTCTTCAAGAAGGCCTCTGTTCCATGGAGTTAGTTAGTTAGTTAGTTAGTTAGTTAGTTAGTTAGTTAGCCAGTCAGTCAGTCCTGTCTTATCATCCATCGTGTCGCAACTGTTTCCACCTCGCGACCGCTTTTAAATTTGTAGCCGGTAAGATGTTGCTTCAGCTCTGCAAACAAAGGACAATCGCTCGGCTATAAATTCCTCTGATATAATCACAATCAGTGTGGGTTCCTTAGTTACTGAATTATAGGTTAAGCAAACTTATTTCTGACCGAACCTCCAATTTTCTCTTTCGGCCTGCTGGAAGAAAAATTTGTTTCCTGTTACAGTTCCCAAGTTTACAGCACAGGCTATAACCTGTTTTTACAGGAAACAAATGTTGTATGTAGGCACCGTGCGTGGCTCAGGAACGTTAGAGTATTAGTAATAATGAGGGCTATATTTCTCACTCCAAATTTGAGAAATCATTGAACCAAAAAAAAATTAGAATCTGGAGAACTGAGGAAATATTCCGGACAATTTTTAACTGGGGCATGCCGCTGTGATGAAGACATGTAGAAGTAAGGGTTGCAGCCGTCAGTCAGTAGCAGTTCTTTGTCAGCTGTGAAATTTCGCTGCAAAATGTTTCGGCTTATTTATAAAGAGCCATCATCACGCCGACAAGGTACCAAAGAAAAAGTTTTACTTACAACACCTTAACTTCAGATCTCAACCATATGGACAGACGTTGTAAAATAATTAACCCTTTAAAGACGAAGCGTATATGTTTTATATAAGGACTCAATGCGTACCGCGCTGTAAACACTCTCCACTTCCGTTATAAAAACCAGTCTCTTAATGTTTTATAAGGCAAAAGTTGCTGTTTGTTCTGAGATCCGTACAAAACACATAAACGCAATGTGGGCACCACGTAGAATTTTTTAATGTTAAACCTGGTGGTACGTAAAGTTACCGCTAGGCTTTAAAATGTTAGTGTGTTGTGTGTTGCATGTTAAAACTTTTGTATGGTGATGGCTTTATGGACTTTATCCAACTGAAGTTGGCTGACGTGAATTGTCCAGTGATGGAGGTTAACCGTGTTTTTACCTGAGGACGGAAGCAGAGCCAGCTTCCGAAACGCTGTGAATTACAATTTTAATATTTTAATATTTTACTCTTCGGGCGATGGATAAAGTCCATAAACCCATCACCACACAATATTATACAGCATTGTCAAAACCTTTTAGAATTTATGTTAAAACTTAGGTTTGGTACTTTGTTACCCTAACGATGGCTCTTTATAAATAAGCCGAAATATGTTGCAGTAAAACTTTACAGGCTATAAAGAACCTGTAATTGAGGGCTACAACGCTTCCTTCTAAATACTGTGGACAGGCACTGATTGCATAACGATTCCGAACACACGCCACGTTACCGAGGGACGGATCCTAAGAAAACTGCGGCGTTCTGAAGTTTTATGGAACTGCGGAACTACTGCGGTCACAGATCTGACAGACACAGGACGCGGATATAGTAACCAGAAACCAACAGATGCACACAAGTTTACGAAAATTTATTAACCTTTTAAAGCCCAGCGGTAGCTTTACGGACCACCAGGTTTAACATTAAAAAATTCTACGTGGTGCCCACATTGCGTGTATGTGTTTTGTACGGATCTCAGAACAAACAGCAACTTTTGCCTTATAAAACACTAAGAGATTGGTTTTTATAACCGAAGTGGAGAGTGTTTACAGCGCGGTACGCACTGAGTCCTTATAAAGAACAGATACGCTTCGTCTTTAAAGGGTTAATGTGCAGTGCAGGTCCGGACCGCGGAGAGTTCACGCCTCCAAAAACAACGCAGTGCACAGTCAACAGCACATTCTCTCTCAACTATAAAGTGCAACCTTAGTGTAACGGTAACAAAAAAAAGTTCTCCCTGAAGATGACCCAGCAGGGTCGAAACATGTAGGAGTGTGTTAAATTGATAATAAAACTCTCCTGGTGCATTTGTTGATTAGTGTTTTGTTATTCTCTCTACGTTTATCCAATTTCACACATGTCAGCCGGTTGGAGCAGTCGGTATAATATTGACGGGCCGGAGTTCGAATTCCGGCAGGGACAAGAGAATTATTCTCTTTTCTGAAACGTCGAGACCGGACCTTGAGACCTCCCAGCGTCCGATTTATTAAGTACCGGGGTTCTTTCCTGGGGGAAAAGCGGCTGGAGCGTAACGTTAACCACCCTGTTGCGCCGAGGTTAGGAATGAGTGGCGCTATAACTTTACTCCCCTATACGCCTTCATGGCGCGGACGAGGATAACTATACCTTAAGATTATACATAGATCCATCTTCAAATAAATCCGTCTCACATTATATACACGCACATGACATTATATAGACAGACAGGGACATGCGAGGCGAGGTAAAGAGAAAGTTGTTTAGTAAGTTTACAGACTTCCAAAGTCAATAATCCCAAGTCAAGTGCCGTGTATAGCGGCTCAAAACTAACATAATTAACCCTTTAAAGACGAAGCGTATCTGTTTTATATAAGGACTCAGTGCGTACCGCGCTGTAAACACCCTCCACTTCGGTTATAAAAACCAGTCTCTTAATGTTTTATAAGGCAAAAGTTGCTGTTTGTTCTGAGATCCGTACAAAACACATAAACGCAATGTGGGCACCACGTAGAATTTTTTAATGTTAAACCTGGTGGTACGTAAAGTTACCGCTAGGCTTTAAAAGGTTAAGCAAAAGTTATGAGTGTGATAATGCTCTATCATTACCACGCAGCCAGTGTACCCTACTACAATACATAAAGGGTAAAGCAATACCGTTACAGGACTGGACAGGCCCTGAGGGTTCCAGGAGGTCGAGGCTCTCAGATTTCTAGACAGTCGGCACATGAAGGTGGTAAGATTTCAGCCCTACGCACCGGCCGCCTTTACCCCAGGAAATATTCTTGGTACGCATTTCTGTTAGAGGCTGAGTCGACCCCAGGGCCATAGTGCGGCCGGAAGGATTATGTCAATGAAAAATTCCACTGACACCATCGGGAATCGAACCCGCGACCTTCCGGTTTGTAGCGCAGTGCCTCAACCAACTGCGCTACCGTGTGCCCCTACAAAATATATAAGTAAACTATAATCTGAAGGGCAACTACGTCGTGTTTTTTTAGACGCGTTCGCGTAGTCGCGGACGGTGTCGATCGCCTTCGTCACATCCATCCGTCAGTCCGTCCGTCCGTATGTATCAGCGCGGCTCCTGTTGGACAGACTTCCGTGATATTTGATATTGCGGACTTTTATGAAAATATGTCGATGAATTTGAAATTTGGTTAAAATCGGACAAAAATATCGGACCCTCTGCATGAGTATTTAAGTTTGTTTTAGTTTCCTAGAACATCAATCGCCATGAAAGAGCCCTCTTCGACTAAAACGGCATCAGGCCGTTTGTGTAGTCGAGGGAGTACAAACATTACGCGAACGCACCACAAAATTACGAGGATTCCTCATTTTTCGGTTTTCAACATACCTTTGTGTCCTCTATGCTTCTAGCACGGTTAAAACCATTCGAGAATCGATGTACTGGTACTTAACCTTTTAAAGCCTAGCGGTAACTTTACGTACCGCCAGGTTTAACATTAAAGAATTCTACGTGGTGCCCACATTCCGTTTATGTGTTTTGTACGGATCTCAGAACAAACAGCAACTTTTGCCTTATAAAACATTAAGAGATTGGTTTTTATAACCGAAGTGGAGAGTGTTTACAGCGCGGTACGCACTGAGTCCTTATATAAAACAGATACGCTTCGTCTTTAAAGTGTCAAACACGCCGATGCCCCCACACCCATACGCTGACCCAGCAAAGGCAAGAAAGTAAAACACGCAGCTCGCCCGCAAGTGATCTTCTGAGGAGGAATTTTGAAGCAGCTGGCACTGCTAGTGTCTCCGTCTAACTGCAACGCAGGGAACACCTGGTACATACCTTGTGAATAACCGTCTTTACGATTGAGTTAACTCACTTGGAAGAGCGGTTTCATCTATCATCTGCAGTATTCATAATTTCGTAATTGTCTCCATTTTGTAATTGGACAACCTGCTATATGAGTGGAAAATACATTAAAGGATTACACCATATTTTGAAGCCTATAATTGCTTTGCATTCTGCCTTCAAACAACAGCTATAATTTTCCATTACTTTTCCTCTCCCCTTCCGAAGAGGACTGATGGATGGATAAAGTTCAGCGTTAAAAACATCTGTTATCTAACTTTGTACTAGAAGTTATTGGCTCATTTATTTTGGGGGTAACATTGTGCTGGCTGAGAAACGCAGAACATTGCACCGCGGAGAAACTGTTAACCTTAGATAATTCTCACAAAAATTCAGTCACAGCTAACTCTGTTTACATCTCTTTATTTGTAGATTTTTAACTCAAGATCTCCAAATAAAGAGATGTAAACAGAGTTGGCTGGGACTGAATTTTTGTGAGAATTGAAATATACGCCAACGGGGATGTTGAACATTAAACCTTAGATAAGATAAAATGAAGATGGTCCAGTTTGTATAGGTAACTACTTCACAATTTTGCCCGTCTTTGAGACTTCAATCTATGTGACCATTTTAACCTTTTAAAGCCTAGCGGTAACTTTACGTACCGCCAGGTTTAACATTAAAGTCCACATGGTGCCCACATTGCGTTTATGCGTTTTGTACGGATGCCAGAACAAATAGCAACGTTTACCTTATACATCATTAAATGTTTGCTTTTTTATGACCGAAGTTGGGAGTGTTTACTTCGCGGTATGCACTGAGTCCTTATATAAAACAGACACGTTTCGTCTTTAAAGGGTTAATATTATACGGGGAAAAACAGGCTAAACTACATTATTACATGCATCACGAATACATGAAGTATAAGATACATTTGCTAACATGTGCGTTAGAACCTTTCATCTCTATAACCCCTGACTAGAACCGTACACATTAACAATCAAATCACACAATACTAAGACTAACAAAATGCAGTCTATTGTTTTCAGATATTCTATATTACAACATTTTGTACATCAATTCAACATGTTTCGATCCCGCATGGGATCGTCATCAGGAATTGGTACCAAAGTAGCTTTTTACAAAACCGAACAAACAATGTGTATATACACCAAAACAATACATGCAGATATAAAAAGTCTATCAGTTATGACGTGGGCGATTTTGTAATGGACGAGACAGTACTGTCTCTTGCATCCGCACAAACGTAGGCACCTCCAATACACAGTACACCACCGACCCTGTAACTCCTTTCATACGGTTTAACCCTTTAAAGACGAAGCATATGTGTTTCATATACGGACTCAGTGCGTACCGCGCTGTAAACACTCTCCACTTCGGTTATAAAAACCAATCTCTTAATGTTTTATAAGGCAAAAGTTGCTGTTTGTTCTGAGATCCGTACAAAACACATAAACGCAATGTGGGCACCACGTAGAATTTTTTAATGTTAAACCTGGTGGTACGTAAAGTTACCGCTAGGCTTTGAAAGGTTAATATAACGACCAGTTATTGAACGTTAAACACACAGGGTATACACAATATTTAAACAGTATGGAGGGAGAGGGTTAAGTGTTTCAAACAACAATTCCGTCATGTCCGGAAAGTGTGCATGTGTTTCCTGCACACACGATCGCCTAACACAAGCACCAACACACAGACAGTAACAATTTAACAAGAACAATAACGCTACAACAGCAAATAAAACTCAGAATACTAAAGCGATTGGTATTATGATATTCGTGTACAAATATTTAAACAACTCGGTACACTTACAGACAAAGAAAAAGAACAAAATATGTCTGTGTACACAGAACTAAACACAGTTTTAGCAAAGCGTTAAAGCACTGCTGCCCAACAAGAGGGGCTGCTAAAAGCTATGCCACCTCCAATCCGCCAGTAGCGAGCACACTTTGAAAGCAGACACGACAAGAGCACCATTTACTACGTAACTCGATTTGTACTGTGTCCGCCAGAAGGATGCATAACCCCTGGATTTACAGAGACAGTGTCTGAAAAGCCGATCGCAGTGCCCGCGCGGTCTAAGGCGTGGGTCTGCGTCCGAGCGCTTGCTGGGATCGTGGGTTCGAATCCCACCGGGGGCATGGATGTCTGTCTTGTACAGTGTTTGTGTTGTCAGGTAGAGGTCTCTGCGACGGCCGATCCCTCGTCCAGAGGAGTCCTACCGATTATGGTGTGCGTCTGAGTGTGATCAAGTGCAAATAAAGAAACCTCGATACCTGCTCTGAGTAGGTAGAAGAGGGAAGGGCTGCGAACGAAGGACTACGTGTCTGAAAAGCCGAAGATTTGAAAGAAAGGAAGCGTATATTTTATAATGAGTGGTAATGTGAGGTAAAAATGAAGACAAACACTAAATTTATATTACTGAGTGCCTGTTTCACTTACTTACTTACTTACTTACTTACTTACTTAGTCCTTCCCTCTTCTACCTACCTGTTCACAGCAGGTGTCGAGGTTTTTTATTTTCACTTGATCACACTCAGACACACACCACAGTCGGTAGGACTCCTCTGGACGAGGGATCGGCCCTTCGCAGAGACCTCTACCTGACAACACACACACACTGTACAAGAAAAACATCCATGCCACCGGTGGGATTCGAACCCACGATCCCAGCAAGCGTTCGGCCGCAGACCTACGCCTTAGACCGCGCGGCCACCGGGATCGGCGTCTGTTTCAACCTACGGGAAAAACGGATGGAAACGGATCAAGTGGTAATGGTAGCGAATTATGTCCTGGTAATCCTCAGTTGGAATGGTAATGCCCATGACTTATCCTAGAAGTATCCGTTGCGTATCTCCACTGGATACGCACAATCGCACTGCAATTCTTCACGCGCCTTCATTCACTCCCTCTTTACTTCCAGGTAAACAGGTGAAGTTTACCCCCATAACCTGCCATGAAGGACCCAGTGGCGGAGTAGAGGTATAGCTCCACTCTTTCTTTAGTTTCGGTGCTATATGTGTGTGGGTGGTCAACGCCACGCCCCGTCCGCTTTAACCCCGGGAATGATAAAGCACCCATTGTATAGGAGGCTATATTGGCCCCATGGCCAGTCTGGAGGGGTGCTAAGAATCTCACCCACACCGGGATTCGATCCCGGGACCGTCCAGACCCTAGCGAATCGCTATACCGACTGAGCTACACCGGCCCACTTTACTTCCAGCAAAACCATATCACGTGCTTCAAATCGCGCCATTGTTGTACCCTTCCACGTCATTTTCAACTCAGTAGCAACTACTCACTCTGCCATGCGACAATACACAGCCTCATCTATCGAGAACGACATCACAATACAGACATTTTCATAAACTGTATGTCCGTCATTCCGTTATGTTAATTGTAACATATAAAGAATTTAATACCGTCAAAAACAACTTAAGTGCGTTATACACTTTATAGTGTCAACATCCTTCGACCTAATATTTTTATATTAATTGCCTGAAGGTGACGGAATTAGGTCGAAACATGTTGCCACGCCAAATGTATAATATACATTAGATGATTAAATATGTAATAATAATAATAATAACCGTCAACAGCCAACGTTATAATTACTTCTTTATTAACCCTTTAAAGACGAAGCGTATCTGTTTTATATAAGGACTCAGAGCGTACCGCGCTGTAAACACTCTCCACTTCGGTTATAAAAACCAGTCTCTTAATGTTTTATAAGGCAAAAGTTGCTGTTTGTTCTGAGATCCGTACAAAACACATAAACGCAATGTGGGCACCACGTAGAATTTTTTAATGTTAAACCTGGTGGTATGTAAAGTTACCGCTGGGCTTTAAAAGGTTAAAAAGATACGAGCGACAAGTTCTGGCCACACTTGAACACCTTGAATGAAATCTGAAGATGGTCCGTGTGGCCGAAACTAGCCGCTCTTATCTTTTTAATAAAGAACGTAAATATAACGTTCGCTGTCGACGGTTATTATTATTACATATTTAATTGACACAGCCAACTGGGACAATGAATATAAAGAAAAAAGCACATTAGCTGTGTTTGACCTATTTAAACCCTTCTTAGCGACTGTTTCAAACCCGGATGTAGGATATTCAAATTTTTTATAGTAGTTTTTTAAATAAAATTTTTAGAACATCAGTAGGAGTACCAGATATAAAATCTGGCATTTATAGTTCAAAGAGAGGCAAAAGCACGTCATAATATGCTTAAATGACACTTAAAGAGATGGTTTTGTTTAACCTTTTAAAGCCGAGCGGTAACTTTACGTACCACCAGGTTTAACATTAAAAAATTCTACGTGGTGCCAACATTGCGTTTATGTGTTTTGTACGGATCTCAGAACAAACAGCAACTTTTGCCTCATAAAACGTTAAGAGACTGGTTTTTATAACCGAAGTGGAGAGTGTTTACAGCGCGGTACGCACTGAGTCCTTATATAAAACAGATACGCTTCGTCTTTAAAGGGTTAATAGGCTTCAGAACTATGTGCGTCGTCTAGTGTTCAAAAATGAAAATAAATCAACGGAAATTGCACACGTCTTCGTCTTAAGGAGAAGAAACGGCGGAGGGAAATTACTAGTTTTTTTTACACGTAAATGGCTGTTCCCAATCACTGCACAAAGCACATCACTTTGAATATCCTTATACATGCACCTATAAAGGTAAATCGAAACTGTCACGAAATTATGCCAACATCTCAACTGACAAAAACGGGCACACAAGGCATTCCAGTCGGCGGGCTGCTGAAACAAACATACGAAGGAAGAAGAAAATGAAAAAGAGGAAGAATTTATGATCATGCCTAGTAGCAGGCTTCCGCCGCGGCGTAAAGGCAAGCTTTGTTCTTCGGAGATGTTACCTTGGGTAGATTGGTAGTAGCCAACTTTCCGGTAGAACCCACGGCCCCATTTTCAAGGGGCCCTTGAAGGTGAGACCATAGAGTGTCCCGAAACGTCGGTAACTACCAACCTACTCTACGTAACATCCCAAAAGCGCGAAAACTTCTAATTATGGCCACAATGCGCCAAGCAACTTCTGTATGAAATGGGTGGTAAAGGTATGTGGGCAGTGATTTCAGGCTTCCACGCGGTGTTGATGAGATCTGCGATCTTCTGGGGCGTTACGCAGCGTCTAGTGATAATCCTTTACCGACGTTTCGGGATAACGTATCGGTCCCAACTTCAAGGGTCAAGAAGTCCTGCTTCATTGGATTTCTTGACCCTTGAAGTTGGGACCGATACGCTAACCCGAAACGTCTGTAAAAGATTATCACTCGACGCTGCGTAACGCCCCAGAAGAGCGCATATCACAGGGTATCTGGTGTTTGTACTTCTATCGCACTGGCATTTTAACCCTTTAAAGACGAAGCGTATCTGTCTTATATAAGGACTCAGTGCGTACCGCGCTGTAAACACTCTCCACTTCGGTTATAAAAACCAATCTCTTAATGTTTTATAAGGCAAAAGTTGCTGTTTGTTCTGAGATCCGTACAAAACACATAAACGCAATGTGGGCACCACGTAGAATTTTTTAACCCTTTAAAGATGAAGCGTATCTGTTTTATATAAGGACTCAGTGCGTACCGCGCTGTAAACACTCTCCAC
>BLKM01000764.1:1221987-1311547 GCA_013340265.1 Coptotermes formosanus | reverse complement strand
CAATGTGGGCACCACGTAGAATTTTTTAACCCTTTAAAGATGAAGCGCATCTGTTTTATATAAGGACTCAGTGCGTACCGCGCTGTAAACACTCTCCACTTCGGTTATAAAAACCAATCTCTTAATGTTTTATAAGGCAAAAGTTGCTGTTTGTTCTGAGATCCGTACAAAACACATAAACGCAATGTGGGCACCATGTAGAATTTTTGAATGTTAAACCTGGTCGTATGTAAAGTTACCGCTAGGCTTTAAAAGGTTAAAGACGAAGCGTATGTTTTATATAAGGACACAGTCCGTACCGCGCTGTAAACACTCTCCACTTCGGTTATAAAAACCAATCTCTTAATGTTTTATAAGGCAAAAGTTACTGTTTGTTCTGAGATCCGTACAAAACACATAAACGCAATGTGGGCACCACGTAGAATTTTTTAATGTTAAACCTGGTGGTACGTAAAGTTACCGCTAGGCTTTAAAAGTTTAAAATAAAGCCGGTATGGTCTAAACACCTTTTGTATTAACCGCCTGTGCAGCACTATGGGAAAATGTGCTAGGTACACACCAATCGAACCTCCCGCTGCGTCACCAAAATATATGCTGGCAAACAATTTGAAAGGTTTCATGTAATTCAGTTACACATTGTGGCGAAGCAAACATGGTGGCATGGCGACTGGGGGGGGGGGGGGGGGGACTAAGTGCACACATAAGTTTGTTACGGGCACAGAACTTGCAGTCGTCCGGAGTGTGAAACCAGTAGCTGCCTCTAGGCGGCAGACGACAGAATGGTCAATACACACACCGAAAACAAACGGCTTTCATGAAAATACGTGGGCATGTATGTTGTAAAAGTGTCCTCATGTAATGTCGCTAGCAAGGTCTGTGTTAACTTTGACACAGGGCGAACAGAATGTTCACGGTACCTGTCACATGTTAACTTGAAGCTAGCAGTGTTAATTACATCTGAAATGACGCAACATTTCACAGAACTACTGTAACAAGTACGTACACGAGACAAGTATAATTCTCTCCATTCATACTGCGTATTACAGAGGCAATTACAATGTTTACTTTGTACGTAATGTAAATGTGGGAGTTTACTGAGCTCGTGAATTGATTAGCTTTCATCCTGGATGGGTACGATTTGAAATTTGTCTGTCAGCCATACTTCACGTGGAGACAGAATAGATCGCCCACAGAAACAACATTTTTAATATCAGGTTTCACAATTCGTGCACTTAACCCTTTAACGACTATGTGGTTACTGTATGTACCGCCAGGTTTAACATTCACAAATTCTACCTTCTGCCCACACAGTGTATTTATGTGTTTTGTGTGGATCTCAGAACAAACAGCGATTACTTCCCTATACAGCATGAACTGACTGGTTTTTATAACCGAGACGGAGTGTGTTTACTGCGCGGTACGGACTGGGTTTTTAATATAAGTGGCCCTTTAGATTCCAGTGGTTACTGTATGTACCGCCAGGTTTAACGTTCACAAATTCTACTTTCTGCCCACACAGTGTATTTATGTGTTTTGTGTGGATCTCAGAACAAACAGCGATTATTTCCCTATACAGCATTAACTGACTGGTTTTTATAACCGAGACGGAGTGTGTTTACTCTGCGGTACGGACTGGGTCTTTAAATATAAGTGGCCCTTTAGAGTCCAGTGGTTACTTTATGTACCACCAGGTTTAACGTTCACAAATTCTACGTTCTGCCCACACAGTGTATTTATGTGTTTTGAGTGGATCTCAGAACAAACAGCGATTATTTCCCGACACAGCATTAACTGACTGGTTTTTATAACCGAGATGGAGTGCTTAACAGCATAATACAATTCTTCGACAGTGGTATCACATACGAGATATGACCCATATGTTTTGGACTATTTCCATCGTCACGTTGTGACAACTGAAATAGTCCTAAAACATATCACTAATATCTCGCATAAGATGGAGTGTTTACTGCGCAGTACGGACTAACTGTTCATATAAAATACAAACCGACCGTGTCCTCTCGATGTTTAGCACAGAGTTTCATTAATAATTCTGGGTTTTCGCACTATGTACTATTGTAAGGTTGTACCCAAGGTTCGGAATAAAATGTTGCTTCCATCTTCAGGGTAATCAATTTGGATCACGCATCTCAGCCAAACTCAGTCACCTGAATAAGACCATTTAAGAACGAAGACATAAATTAAAAATTGTTTTATAATGAACTCTGTTTAAGATACGAAAGGGCTCAATGAGTATATGTGAGTTAATATAAGGACTATCTGTGCGATCTCTTCCACCCTGAAGAAGGAGGCAGGAGGTTCCTCCGTATCGTTGGTTTCTATCTACCAAAACACACGGCACCACATCCTAGAAAAAGCTTTCAATATTAAACGTGTCAATAATGTATCAGGACCAGCAATAAATAAACCACTTAGCAACTCTGTGAACTCCATCCTGCATGCCTGGTAACATTACATTACTGGCAACTCTGTGAACTCCACCCTTCATGCCGGGTAACATTACATTGCTCGCAAAGCTTCCTGCTCACAGCCCAGTCCGATACTCCGTTCACTAACCTGATTTTCATATTTGATTGTGCTGACAGTGACGGGGAGTGCCTTTCAAACCTCACAAAAAGGCAGTTTGTGCCCCCTCCGACCTGCAGAACACCAACACCATATCGCGCTCCCTCCAGCGCGCTGCATTAAGGCTCATATACTGAGCACTGCGAGCAACACAGTCATAAGACACTTTGACACCACGCAGCATCAAATCGACGGCTGCGAAATATAACGTATTCACATTTACACCTTTCCATACTTTTTTAGGTAACGGTCCGCATATTTTTCATTTATTTTATTTCACAGTCAATAGCAAAGATTTAGGGATTTATTCCTCCCGGTTTCATCGGGAAAGTCCCGGTTTTATGAGTGTTAAAGAGCTTTGTCCCTATGTCCCACAAAATTCGGTTCGGGATGCCATATGTCCCAGGGTTTCTCGTGTCACAAAAGTGAGACATTTCTGACCATGGGTACGAATATTTTGACTTTCCCGTAGTGGAAGAAAACACCAGTAGGAGTGGGACGGCCGTCAACCGGCCACTAACGGGAAGAAATGTGACATCAAGATATGTAAATTAGTGATTATAGAATTCGGACAGAGACTACGAAGCACGAAGAAAGAATATGTAAAAAAAATTAGTAGTAAAATAAGTGCATTTCAGTATGAGTCTTCTTCTTATCATCATCATGCCATCTTTGAATCTTTTTGTCGTAACTGTTTTTCATCTGCGTTGTCTCGTTGCAGTCCTATCACTAAATTACTCTTTCCTTTACTGCGCAAAGCGTTACAAATTCTGTCTACTACACCTCCCTACTCGGCCACCTAAATGTTATTAAGTGTTTTGCTTTTTCGTTTTTAAAAACCGGAATTCTTACGCAGAAGTTAATGAATTTTTTGGTTCGTTTTAAGTATGAGATGCATTTAAAAAGAACGACGGATAAACATTAATGAACCTCCAGAAAAGGAATGACACAAGAAAGAAGCAATGAAAGATTAAATTTCTTAATTTTATATTCTGAATTATAAAAGATCATAGGATCAAGCGATCTGTCGCAGGATCCTGAAATTATAAAATAAGAAATACAACACAAACCGAGCTGGTAAAATGTATTTTCTGAAATTAAAATACAAGTCAAATAGTTGAAAGGGATTCAATATTAATGACATGAGTTTAGATAAATTAATCTCTCTACAAGGCATTAACCCTTTAAAGACGGAACGTATCTGGTTTTTATGAGGACTCAGTGCGTACCGCGCTGTAAACACTCTCCACTTCGGTTATAAGAAACAATCTCTTAATGTTTTATAAGGCAAAAGTTGCTGTTTGTTATGAGATCCATACAAAACACATAAACGCAATGTGGGCACCACGTAGAATTTTTTTAATGTTAAACCTGGTGGTATGTAAAGTTACCGCTAGGCTTTAAACGGTTAAAGCAGAATTTAAAAACTCACCAATAAAATTTGTGGAATAAAATACTATTTTTTTATCCTATGCGGTATTTACACACTCATCACTACCACAGGGTAAATTAATTTTTAATTGTGTGGCTAATAAATGAAGCAGAACGCGTTTTGCACTGAATAACAAGTGTATTTTTAATTTATTCGGACATTAAAGTAATCAAAATTTCATGCATATGCATTCCGCACATGAACGTGTGATCCACAGACACACCTGATGGTTTAAAAATAAAAATACAAGTTCTGAAAACAGAATGTATTTATGTGCTTCGTACGGATCTCAGAACAAACAGCAACTTTTGCCCTACATCTCATTGACTTTTATAACTAAGACTAAATTTGTTTACTGCGCGGTACGAACTGAATTTTTATACATAATTCACATTTAGTCCTTCATGGGTTAAAAAAATAACACGGTAGCAGAACTTCAACACATAAAAAATAGATGATTTCAAATTTAAACAAGCAGATATCACATAGACGTCCTTGCTCATTCATTAAGAGATTTACATAAAACATGTAAGTGCTGGCAGGAGTCTGTTAATTACACGGCGCCATTAACGTACAGTTGCTGATTTGATCAGTGACAGTGCATGTGTTTACAGAGTAATTACATTTCCCTCTTGGCAAGTAAAGAAAGTGAGCTTTAATAATTATCTGATTATGACTTATGTGTAGTACGCTGACAGCAGCCGAAGCAGTTAAGTCGTTTTTTGCGCCATGTTCCCTTTATATACAGGTACAAATTTTATTTAAAAGCCATTTCATACTCTTACATCAAATAAAAATTTTGTGAAATAAATTTAAAATATGAACCCGAATATAAGGAGACTCCCTTTCCCAGCTGGGTATTTAGAGAAAAACTGAAAATTTAGACACTATCATCAAAATATTAATAAAGTTTCAGACCGACAAGTATAAAACGTAATGAATACACGTAACTGGAAGACTCAGTGGCAAAGAACAGCATTATAGCGCGCAAAATCTCAAATTCCTTAAATGAATACACGTAACTGGAAGACTCAGTAGCAAAGAACAGCATTATAGCGCGCAAAATCTCAAATTCCTTAAATGAAGTCAGTCACGACCAACGTCGTTTTCTTCCGTTTATTTTAAGACCATTCGGCTACCGGTTTGGGCTAAATACAACAATCATCAGCCTGCTGATGATTGTTGTATTTAGCCAAAACCGGTAGCCGAATAGTCTTAACGCTTTAAAGACGAAGCGTAAACTGTTTAAAGATCCAGTCCGTACCGCGCAGTAAACACTTTTAATGTCGGTTATAAAAACCAATCAGTTTATGTTATATAGGGCAAAAGTCGCTGTTCTTTCAAAGATAAATATGGAACACATAAATATACTGTGTGGGCAGAACGTAGAATTTTTTAATGTTAAACCTGTTGTTATGTCAAGTAACACGTAGGCTTTCAAGGGCTCAAATAAAGAGAAGAAAACAAGGTTTTGTTGTGACTGATTTCCTTCGAGGGTTTGATGATTTTGTACGCTGTATACGTACGCCAACAGGGATGTTCAATATTACCCCTTTAAAGACGAAGCGTATCTGTTTTATGCAAGGACTCAGCTCGTACCGCGCTGTAAACACTCTCCACTTCGGTTATAAAAACCAGTCTCTTAATGTTTTATAAGGCAAAAGTTGCTGTTTGTTCTGAGATCCGTACAAAACACATAAACGCAATGTGGGCACCATGTAGAATTTTTTAATGTTAAACCTGGTGGTACGTAAAGTTACAGCTAGGCTTTAAAGGGTTAAATTTAAAATTATAGCGAACGTTATGAGTCAGTATTTACTTAAGACATGACGCTTTCTTAACGTGAAGCGGACCTCTGTCACCCTAACGTATTACCGAGGTTAAAACCTGTGCCCCACACCTGCAGTCCCCAGTACAGCTACATGGCACGCACAGTGATAACTTTACACATCACTTTGCTTGCTCTGAAAGTAGAAATATTTATTTTTCTGTCTCAGAGTGTACCATTTTCTAGTGACAGGCATACAGAAGGCTTATACACTTCGGGTTCTCTGTTGTGTTGCCCAGCCACAGAAGCCACAACACAGAATTATGCAGAACATTTTTCAGGTCAAGATATTTATCACTTCAGAATATGGGCTAAACTTTGGCGTTTTATTATATCTTTCCCAGCAAATGCACGAGATTTTAACGGCATATATTAATATCCAAGTTTCCAACCCCGTGCCCCTTTTTTAACAGAGCACCCGTCTCAGTTTTGAGAGCAAACTTTTATATTCAATGATTCAGCTGAAATTCATCATAAATATTCTAACTTATGCTGGAAAACACGCTTGCAAAAGAGCTTCGCTCAACAAGTTTAGAAACCAGGTGTCTACTTTCGTTCTACTGCGGATCATTGGAGTGGAATCTGGAAAGAATTCCACTGTAGTAAGGGAAAAGACCACTTGGGGTGCTATCAGGTTATGGATGGAGAATGTGGGAGAAGGACGCGGCTGGCATGTATACTGAATAAACCTTTTAAAGCCTAGCGGTAACTTTACGCACCACCAGGTTTAACATTAAAAAATTCTACGTGGTGCCCACATTGCGTTTATATGTTTTGTACGGATCTCAGAACAAACAGCAACTTCTGCCTTATAAAACATTAAGAGATTGGTTTTTATAACCGAAGTGGAGAGTGTTTACAGCGCGGTACGCACTGAGTCCTTACATAAAACAGATAAGCTTCTTCTTTAAAGGGTTAAACTGGACCAGGACGGCCGTTACGGGAAAGACATATTAGCAACAGGTTTACGTACCAACAGAAAACTCCCTGATTAGCACAGGAAGTCAACTGTTAAAATATTTAGGGTGTTATCACAGAGCAAGGCCAGAAAGCGTTACGGTTTGTCCAGTGTATTTACGAAAAAAAATTTTAAATTTCGAAACAAGCAGCAGAACTCATGGCTCAATTGTTCGCGTTTTCTACAGTCAATGAAAATCAGCTTCTAAACACTGCATTTGGATGTATCAAGAACACCTGTTTATTATCGCTTTAACTTATCATACACGTTCAAACTTCCACTCTATAAGGGATTAACCCTTTAAAGACGAAGCGTATCTGTTTTATATAAGGACTCAGTGCGTACCGCGCTGTAAACACTCTCCACTTCGGTTATAAAAACCAGTCTCTTAATGTTTTATAAGGCAAAAGTTGCTGTTTGTTCTGAGATCCGTACAAAACACATAAACGCAATGTGGGCACCACGCAGAATTTTTTAATGTTAAACCGGGTGGTACGAAAAGTTACCGCTAGGCTTTAAAAGGTTAAGGATGCTGGTTTTTGGGAAGTACTATCGTGTAGTTTTGTAAAGAAGAACGCATGTTTCGGAGGGCCTTATTGCTTCCACCTTCAGGGTACGTAACATACAGTAATTTTATCCTAATCATTGACACTAATCTACTCGTATATACACGGCGTCACATCCTACATAACCGTAATATCCATATCGAACGCCTTGAAAACCTCCGATCTGTCAAACAGTAACTCTAACTGATAAAGTGTCGTTTAATAAGTTAGTATCCGTCTTGCAGCTTCATTGCCAACTCCCTGAGCGTCAAAACCGATGGAATTTGTTCCACATAAAATCAATATGCAATAGTGGAGGGTGGGCTAGGGGAATGATGTACATATATACATACAAATACACGTATATATTGACCTGTGACGTCACAGAAACATTCTACTGACTGATTGGCGGTAGATGAGAGTTTTGCCATTGCAAATTTAATAAATAGAAGCTCGCGGTTTTGAGAATAGTTTGTATGTGGAATTAGAATTGAATTACAAGCTGGCTCAAGCTTTCAAAACGACTGTTTGGAGAAACAGGTTCCATCATGATATTTTCGTGCTTTTATGTTTCGTAATGAATCGATATACAGTATAGCTGTAGGGAAAACACGTACACTGCATGGGGGCGCGTGTGGTCGTTAATTGTACCTATAAAATTAATGCTGATCCAAAGGAAACTGGAATGCAGTTGCGCGAAAGGTTCATCAGCAAATGGCACATGGATCAGAGTGTTAAAGAACGGCTGGACCAAGGCGTGACGAAAGAAGTGTGAACCCCGGAAGAGGTGTTAGACGAGAATGCTGTTTGTCACGGATTCTGTTCAACTTACATAGGGAGCACATTACCAAGGAAGCCGATGAAAGGTTTGGAGACTTCAAAACAGGAGGACAAGTAATTCGCACCGTGAAATATGCAGGTGCCCTTGTGTGACTGGTTAAGTAGCTGCTTACACGTTCTTCCTCGTCTTCCCGTCACTTCTATCCTTCCCTCTATCTTCCCTTCAATAACGTGTTTTAGACGGCAGTTCCTACGCTAGATGTGACCAATCCAGTTAGCCTTCCTTCTTTTATTGTATGCAGGATATTCCTCTCCTCGTTGACTCTATGTAATAATTTTTCAATTAAATAAAAATCTTATTGTAAAATTCAATACACCACAGTGATTTTGTGCTGGTTCTGACGAACACGGTACCAGCAGTTTGGGTTACCTGAGGAAAAGTGAGGACTCTGATTCCTCCTGTGTGAGTACTGAGTTTGTGGGTGTGGTTACGTCCTGTGATTGTGTTTGTTAATGCTTCTACACTGCCAGCTTTTCAACCCATTACAGTCTATTATAATCCACAGTTCGTCTACCCGCTTTTACAAAGTTTGCACTCAAGTGACGATAAAATATACATAGTATGCGTGCTTATGGGAAACACATGTAAAAATTATACGTGTATAATACACACAGCATTTATACGTGAAAGACAGCAAAGTACAAACACGCTTATTCTCGTTCGCTTGCCTTGAAAGATAGGAATGATGAATCCTGTAAAGTTTATTTGCTGACTGAAGACAATTCTACCACTGAAGCCCCTCTCTTCCCGTTTGTGATTCAATTGTAATGTAAATGGAACGAGGACGAAAGAAGAGTTCAGAAAAAGTGATATAGATGCCACAATTTTATTGTAAGAAAGAAACAAGGAAAGAAGAAGTTTAGTGGTGTCATGATACAAAAAAGTGGCAAGAGATATAGCACGATGGGAGAGGGTAGAACTTCTTCAGACAGTGGATATTGCCACGCAAGGTATGAGTGTCTTTCAACTGTCTTTTCTCTAATCTTCAGTAACTATGTATCTACTTTAGCCTGAGACACAATACTGTTACGGCTATATCTGCTTCTGCTGACATGACAACCCTTTGTGGATTTTGGTCTTCTGCACAGTTTATACCGGGTGTTTCTGTCTCTAACAAGATATGTCCAGCTCTTCACTTTTAATTCCTTTAAATCATTCAGCACTTCACATTTCCATCTATTTTTTGGACGTCCTTTAGATCTCTTTGCTATAGGATTCCATTCCGTAATCTTCCTCACTGGTTTTGCTATTCCCATCCTGTTAAGATGTCCCCACCGTTTTATCCTCTGTGCTCTTATGTATTTAATTGTACCTTCTCACCTCATTAATTTCTCCACTTGTTCATTATTTCTTACTCTCTCTCCTTCTTCAGTTTGAACCGGACCACATATCCCTCTTAATATATTTTTCAAATACAA
Source organism: Coptotermes formosanus (assembly GCA_013340265.1). NCBI lineage: Eukaryota > Metazoa > Arthropoda > Insecta > Blattodea > Rhinotermitidae > Coptotermes > Coptotermes formosanus. Next base: position 1,301,942 of record BLKM01000764.1, on the reverse strand, counting down.
GTAAACTGTTTACATCTCATACTCATAGTGTCCAGGTGTCACAGCCATAAGTTACAACTGGTCTAATCACCGTCATATATAATTTCTTTTTAGCTTGTGTGTTAATTAATTTAGATGTCATTAAACTTTTTATGGATATAACAAGCTCTATTTCAATTCGTAATCCTCTGTGACAGTTGCTCTGTCATCTTATTATTACGATTTCTTCCTGAACCTAAATACGGGAAGTTAGACACTCTTTCAAAGAGAAAGCGACAACTTGGGAGACCCAGGCGAAGATGGGAGGATAATATTAAAATGGATCTTCAAGAAGTAGGATGGGAAATGGACTGGATTGAGCTGGCTCAGGATAGGGACAGGTGGCGGGCACTTGTGAATGCGGTAAAGAACCTCCGGGTTCCATAAAATGCGGGGAATTTCTTGACTAGCTGAGAAACTGTTAGTTTTTCAAGAGGGCCTCTGCTCCATGGAGTTAGTTAGTTAGTTAGTTAGTTAGTTAGTTAGTTAGTTAGTTAGTTAGTTAGNATGGAGTTAGTTAGTTAGTTAGTTAGTTAGTTAGTTAGTTAGTTAGTTAGTTAGTTAGTTCGTTAGTTAGTCAGTCTTTCAAAGCAGTAATATCCTACCGATATTTTATTTTTCCTTATACCGACGTCATGTAATACAAAAATCGTATTTACTGGAGGTATTACGCACATTTACGGCTGGACATTAAATTAGCTATTAAACGCTCCATAAACTTTCTTCTATGGTACGTCATCATAAGACAGTGACGTAGGTCTGACGTCAGAGTAAGGAAGTTACCAGACTGTATTTCCAACAAACTGGTACCCACAGGCCAGGAAGAATTCCAGAATAAAGGGTCAGCAGGCCAGTAGCAAGCACTTTCCGCCACAGAAGTAATTTGCTTCCTAAATTCCCATACAAAAACCATTAATGGTGCTGGCCGAGGCCGGCTACGTCAAAATAACAGAGAAAAGACAAGTATCTAGATGAAAAAGCGTTGAAGAGAATTTAACGTAAGTACAGAGAGAGAAAGAAATGCTACGACTATGATGTAGATGGTAGATGAATGCAATGAGAATGGAACACTGGTGGAATGAGACTAACAGGGGAAGCTGAAGTAGTCGGAGAAAAAACACGCCAGTGCCAGCTTTTTCCACCATAAATCCCACATGGACTGGCGTAGAACGAAACCCGGGTCTCCGTGGTGAGAGGCCGGCGACAAACCGCTTTAGCCACGGTACGGCGTTAAGAGAAACAGCAATATTATAATGTGATTCAGCGTCGTTAATATAACCATAAATAATCACACCTTAATATCTAGCACGACAGACCTTCACAATAAGCATCACATTTATTAGAGATAATACGTTTTGTAAGGAACCTGGATAGCTCAGTTGGTTTAGTGACTACACTACAGGATGGACGGTCCGTGGTGCGAATCCCGGTAAAGAAATAAATTCTTCTCTTCCCTAAAACCTCCAGATCCTTTCCGTGAGCCGAACAGCCACCTATTCAATTGATACTCGGGTTATTTCAGGGGAGTACAGCGGCCGGGGCTTGAGGCTGACCATTCATCTCCGTCTGTTATCATGGTTAGGAATGAGTGGAGCTAACGTCTACTCCACCTCTATGCCTTTACAGTGTGGGCAGGGGAAAATTTACCTTTAGTATCTAAGGTAAATTTAACAAAAAAAGTACCTGAAAGGTGGGTGAGATTTGATTATTTAGTTTTATGCAAACTTGTTATTTATAAAAATCGTTTCTGGATTTCTAATTGCATAGCGTCTAATAACAGGATAACAGTAAATGATTAAAAATACGGAATATAGAAGCGAACTGCAGTTGGATGACTTGGTGTGACATTTCAGCATGTGGATGGTGTGACTGGGGAAAACGAAGAACATTTTAGATAAGTATAAACGGTCCCCGGGTGGGGATTATGACCCCCCCCCCCCCCCAACCGAACATGAACGTTCTGCCTGTCACTCGACTTGGCCTTCTGTTTTGCTAGCTTAAAGACGAAGCCCTAGAGTGACGGCGTTTGTTGACAGGATTTAACCTCCAGACGCGGGGGAAGTGTTGAATGGCTGCAGCAATGAAACTGACAGGACAGCGATGTGTCCCACTGAAACTGCCAAGTACTGCTCCCACATGGACAATTTGAATTACCGGGCCTCCGCGGTGAGCAGGCAGCGTCTGTCCACCTGGGCCATAAACCGCTGACAGCCCACAGTTCATTGTTACGACTCGCCGTGTTAGATTAGCGCAGCGCCACGTTTACACTGCGCCATTTGTGGCAAACCTATTGCCATTAAAGTCAGGTAGACGCCATTTTACTGAGGAAGGTAGCAGGTTACCGGGTTTCACAAAACCACGCGAATGTTCCTAAGAAACTAAGCGAAAGTCAAAGTCAGCTTCCAATAGGGGACTTTCTGCTATATAGGTAGCTACTCTGTTGGCTTTGTGAACTTGGAAATAAGACAGAATTTGCACATTATTTTTATTATACGTTTTTCATTTTTATTCTTCACCTTCTTGCTTGTTTTGTTACACTTCTCACTTATTTTCGAGTCATTGACGCACTACATTTTCCGCCCTTTCATCACCATGTTCTTCTCCTTCTTCTTCTCCCTCTCCTTCTTCATCTTCTTCTTCTTCTTCTTCTTCTGCCACTGTTAGTTTTTTCCACCTTCTTTGCTCTTTTCCTTATCATTCTTTTTCTTTCCACAAGCACGTGTCTCAACGCCTAGTCGCCAAAGGCGGGTCTGAAGACGTCTTGCTGAATCAGCTCCAGTGTAAGCCGATAAAGTGATTCTACCTGCCCCCATGGGCAGCATTACTGCACTGGCTCATCTCTGCGTTGGGTCTCTATTTCATTTTTGCCTTTCCTTGAAAATAAATACGGATCACTTGACAGTCCTACATAAATTGCATATTGGAACTTGATAGCATGCGAAAAGATATCTGTTGAAATTTTGTAAAAAAAAAAAAGAGCAAAAAATTTAGCGTGTTATATTGAAATTAAAGACATGTTCTTATGTATGTTTGCAGACATCAAAGATCTACTTATCAGAGAGATTAAAATAAAATATGTAAAATTTTTTGCTCTACTGAACATTCGCTGCAGACGGACTATCTTCTATTCGAATACAATTTTCAGCTTCGCTTCTAAGACGTATATTTAATGTGAATTGAAAAATTACATGAAGACGTTTACAGAAGGATTTAAAGTCTAGTACGAACTACCTACATTTTCTCATAACAGACTGGAATTTGACGCCATTTATGTAGTGGGTGCAGGCGTATTATACTCCGGAATGGAAGAACTGTTCGAATTGAAGTTCGTAACAGAATCTACCATTTCATCTCATATATTTTCTAGAATTTGCCAGTTCCTTCACTACAATTTTTTGTACATAACTCACCTTTCGTATTTGTCCTTAACCTTTTAAAGCCTAGCGGTAACTTTACATACGACCAGGTTTAACATTAAAAAATTCTACGTGGTGCCCACATTGCGTTTATGTGTTTTGTACGGATCTCAGAACAAACAGCAACTTTTGCCTTATAAAACATTAAGAGATTGGTTTTTATAACCGAAGTGGAGAGTGTTTACAGCGCGGTACGCACTGAGTCCTTATATAAAACAGATACGCTTCGTCTTTAAAGGGTTAATGTAACTCCTGTCTCATCATGCTTGATTCGGTCACCCCAATAAAAAATACACACATTCTGAGAAGCAGTACACACGGCTAAGTAATTAACTATGATTGGTTAGTCCATGATTACTCTAAATATTTATTTTTGTAAGTTTCATAATTATACTCGTCTCCAGATTGAAGAAGACGACACAGAAATCTTCAAAATGAAGCTAGAGACGTAAACGTACGAATTTCAGTCACTAGGCAGCGTACAGTTTCCGCACTAAGTCACAAACCAGTGCGTCAAACGTTCCAATTGACAATGCAATTTCCTTGTACTGCAATTTACAGTTCCATGAATCACAGCACCCGAGTGTAATCAGACGACTGAAAGGTCAGCTGCTTGAGTGGGTCTTTCGTGCAAAAGGAGCATCTCGAAACTGTTTGCTGAGACAGAGTACTGGGAGACGAGGGAAAGGCGGACGAGTTCTAAGTGAAACTAACAGCCGAAGTTAGAGGGAAGCAGACTCGCGTAAGGGCACGTCAAGAATCTGAAAGCAGAACATTTCAAAGAAATAGAGGAGTTTACGGCCCCAAAAAAGATCAAACTGGCTGGAGAATCCGAAATAATGATGAATTGCAGGTTGTATACAGAAAACCAAACACTGTAACAACAGTAAAGTACGAAGACTAGAATGGGCAGGTCATGTGGTAAGAATGTCTGATGGTAGGGCCGTAAAGAAAGTGTTTCTGGGGAAATCAGATAGAAAAAGGAAAGCAGGAAGACCAAAATTAAGGTGGTTAGACTGTACTGAGAATGACCTGATATCGACGGGTGTCAAGAGATGGAGGAAGAAAGCAGCAGACAGATCCGTATGGGCTGTCATTCTGAAGGGGGCACTGGTTAACCCTTTAAAGACGAAATGTGTTCGTTTTTGTATAAGGACTCAGTGCGTACCGCGCTGTAAGCACTCTCCACTTCGGTTATAAAAACCAGTCTCTTAATGTTTTATAAGGCAAAAGTTGCTGTTTGTTCTGAGATCCGTACAAAACACATAAACGCAATGTGGGCACCACGTAGAATTTTTTAATGTTAAAACTGGTCGTATGTAAAGTTACCGCTAGGCTTTAAAAGGTAAAACTGTGAGGACCGTATGCCAAAGAAGAGGCGGAGGAGGAGGAGGAGGAAAAGGAGGAGCGTACGACTCAGAATATCTGACAAAGACTGGCTTCAAATTACGCGTGTCTGAAACGGACACTAGTTGAAATGGGCAGACAGCGGTTTGCAGTTCAGTTTGTCACTTCAGTCTCGCATCAGTCAACCAGGCCGATCCCAGTGGCCGCGCGGTCTAAGGCGTAGGTCTGCGGCCGACCGCTTGCTGGGACCGCGGGTTCGAATCCCACGGGGGGGGGGGGCATGGATGTTTGTCTCTTGTGAGTGTTTGTGTTGTCAGGTATAGGTCTCTGCGACGGGCCGATCCCCCGTCTAGAGGAGTCCTACTGGTTGTGGTGTGTGTCTGAGTGTGATCAAGTGCAAATAAACAACCTCGACACCTACTGTGAGTAGGTAGAAGAAGTAAGGACTACGAACGAACGATCAAACTGCCACTGATTGACTAATTAATTAATTAGTTAATTAATTTTATGAAATTGAGTTCTGCGTAGCACACCGTTCAACTAACGGTCCTCTATGAAACGTAAAAAGGTGACAACTGCGTCTTCAAGAATAATCAAGATGGGTGTGGGACATCCTGCCTGTCAAAGCACCTGTCATATGTAAAATGGAGCCACCTTCTTGCTTCTGCTGTACAATTGATATTTTGTGCGTTGTCCCCTTTTTACAAAAATAGGGGCGATATATTCCAAAAATATCTGCTCTGACGCAGTAACTAAATTTGATATATATCCATACCATCACGGCATTTCTTTGCATCTCTCACACGTTCTATTTGATGTGATGTCGATAACTTTAAACCACAAACGGCGCAACAAGGGCGACAGTTCGACGCTTTATGCCCCAGTACGCATGGCAAACTGATAAACTCGAATCGCAAAGGTGGGGGTGGGTGGGTGGGTGGGGGGTGGACTTAAATTACGATGCTGCGATGTCATGGCTGGAAGAATTCTCAGGACGTGGCGCTCTCTAACCAGTATCGTTTGTTACTTCCTGTCTGCGGGTTTATTGTGTAAAACCGCAGGCGCTCGGTGGGCCGCCTGCCCACACACGGAGGTGGAATAGCGGCAGGAAATGAAACACGATACTGGGCAGATAAAATAATGACACTATGTAACCTCGTCGAGTAACGCGCATGGATAAATTACCTCGAGCTGTTAATCCACCCAACAATTACCGATGTAACAACTGAGCAAACACCTGCTACTGAGACACACCGAACACACTTTTACTTTACTTGCCATGATCACAACCTGCGTGCCTAATTTTACACCTTACTAACTTCACCGATTTTTCACACAAGTGGCGGCAAAAACATTTGGAAAAAATTTCACTGCATTACGACTGCCCACGTTTACGTAAACAGGACGATTTGACGACAACGAGCGGACCACAGTGACGGTCTGTGCTGGGGTGGCATTACTAACTGACTGACAGGCCGACTGAGTGACTGACTGACTGACTGACTGACTGACTGACTAACTAACTAACTAACTAACTAACTAACTAACTACATGGAGCAGAGTCCTTCTTGAGAAGCTAACAGTTTCTCAGCTAGTCAAGAAATTCCCCCCATTTTATGGAACCCTGAGGTTCATTACAGCATTCAGAAGAGCCCGCCACCTGTTCCTATCCTGAGCCAGCTCAATCCCGTCCATGCCGCCCATTTCACTTCTTGAAGAACCATTTTAATATTATACTCCCATCTACGCCTGGGTGTCTCAACTGGTCGCCTTTCCTCAGGTCTCTCCACCAAAATCCTGTATGACCCTTTCTTTTCCCCATACGTACTACATGCCCTGCCCATCCCATCCTTCTTGATTTGATCACCCGAATAATATTTGGTGATGAGTACAGGTCATTAAGTTCCTCGTTATGTAGTCTTCTCCACTCCCCTGTCACCTCGTCCCTCTTAGGCCCAAATATCCTCCTCAGCACCCTATTCTCGAACACCCTCAGTCTTTGTTCCTCCCTCAGTGTGACAGACCAAGTTTCACACCCATACAAAACAACACGTAAAACTACAGTTCTGTATACCCTAATCGTTTTGTTTTTGCATAGCAACCTGGAAGACAAAAGATTCTGCACCGAATGATAGCAAGCATTCCCCGACTTTAATCTGCACTTAATTTCCTCATGAATGGAGGTTCGATTCTTTAGGCTTGTTCCCAAATATTTGAATTCTTCCACCCTTTCAAAGGATTTACTATCTATCTTTATGTCGTAATGTGGGGTGGAGTAACAGACGACAAAAATGTAGAGGGATGGATGGAAGGGGAAGTTACACTGAGCTTCTTGCCGACGTCTCAGTATAATTTCCTAACACGGGGTTGTTTTACATTCTTCACGCCTTTTTACAAGCAATGGAAAGCAGCAGAAGACGGAATCTTGTAAGTGGAAGAAGACATGCAATTAAGAGCTACAGGAAGTGTCATCCTGTACAGAGGTTTACTGTGACAAGCAACAAAGATAACGAATTATCACTGGCGACTTAGAAGGCGCGGATCCCAATGGCCGCGCGGTCTAAGGCGTAGGTCTGCGGCCGAGCGCTTGCTGGGATCGTGGGTTCGAATCCCACCGGGGGCATGGATTTTTTTGTCTCTTGTACAGTGTTTGTGTTGTCAGGTAGAGGTCTCTGCGACGGGCCGATCCCTCGTCCAGAGGAGTCCTACCGACTGTGGTGTGTGTCTGAGTGTGATCAAGTGAAAATAAAAACCCCCTACACCTGCTGTGAACAGGTAGAAGAGGGAAGGACTGCGAAACGAAACGACTTAGAAGGCAGAGAGAGGTCTTTAACTCATTAAAGACCGACATCGTTCCAAATTACATACAAAAATGAGGTTCCTTCCTCACAGAGGACACACTCCGTGCCCATTATAAAGATTGATCTTTAAGGATAATTAGGGACAATAACGATATTTACTGTGAGAAACATATGGGGCACATATATACAGGGTGTATCTACAATGCTTGGATGCTTGGACAAAATTTAAGACTGCGTTTTTCATATCAAAACAAAGAAAAAAGTTTACATCTAAAGGTATGTGCAGAAATCACTGATTTAAGAGTTTAATTGACAGATTACAGTCAACAATAAATACATAGCTTAACTATGTAATATTTTACTGACAACTGACACAACACATGTACAGTACACGTTCCCAGTTTAATAACTGTTGAGTTATTATTGTTCATCAAGCCACAATTCGCAACAAAAGCTCAACAGTCCCAGCCCACCCCCCCCCCCCTTCCCCGAATCACTGCAAGCATGCACACGTCTGATCACCGACTTTCACACCCTTTCAAATGTCCCGGGGCGGTTGTGAATGGTTTGGCAGGCACAAAAAATGTGTTGAAGTGTTTCTTCATTTTAAATTGCAGCTGAATGCACTTGGGATTTTAAGTGTTTCCACAGAAAATTCGAAAGGACTAAGGTGAATCAAGTTGTTGGGTTCTAACCCTAAAATTAAGTGTCTGCACACATACGCGGATATTAAACTTTTTGTTTGTTTTGGTGGGGGGGTGGGGGGGAACTCACTCTTGAAGTTTGTCCAAGATTTTAGATACACCCTGTACAATGTTTGGGCAAAACGTTGTTCCTTAATTTTACAGCATAGGATACGAATGGTAACAACTAAACTTTGAAAATTTAAACATGATGTTCGCACCATGCTCTTAGAACTAAGAACTACGGAGCCTGCTGCAATATTTTTGGAAGTTATTAGCAGGCGACAGAATTTTCGCGACTTGAATTAACAAACAAGGAACAAATGTTGTACAGTCGTGCAGTGTCCCGTAGTCTCTGTCTGTTCTGTTGAAATCACGGCTATCGGGAGTAAGTAATGTTATAATATTAACAGACATATTTATTAACACTTCGAAGACTGAATTTGACCTGAAGTAAATTGTATTTAAAGATTCAATTCGTACCGCGCAGTAAACTCACTCCGTTCCCATAACATTATAAAGCGTGTTAATTCGGTCCAGTGAAACAACCTTAGTTTGCTGCGGGCATCACATGGAACGCTTAAAAGCTTTCTGTGGGCAGAATACAGTATTTTTTGAGTGAAAAATTTGTGGTACATATGGTAACCACTGGCTTTAAAGCGCTTAATTAACCCTTTAAAGACGAAACTTGTCTGTTTTATATAAGGACTCGGCGCGTACCGCGCTGTAAACACTCTCCACTTCGATTATAAAAACCAGTCTCTTAATGTTTTATAAGGCAAAAGTTGCTGTTTGTTCTGAAATCCGTACAAAACACATAAACGCAACGTGGGCACCACGTAGAATTTTTTAATGTTAAACCTGGTGGTACGTAAAGTTACCGCTAGGCTTTAAAAGGTTAAACTGAAGTTTCTGATTCCACCTAACCAAATATTTAACCTCCATTTCTACATATATTCTCCAACATCTACCATGTCCTTTCTATAACTTTCTATGATTTAATCCGTTATAAATCAGATTAGGATTTCGTGAACACCCTGTATCAGAAGGAAATGAAGTAAAAATGCTGCGTCACACCAGTCGCTGTTCGTGCGACAGCGGGAATAAGAAAATGTTGGAATTAATGTGTAGGCGGCTTCCGCAGTTCCTCACAGCCATGGGCGGAACACATTTTAGGGAAATGAGATGGGGGAGGAAATGACAAGCATCGGAACTAAACGTCAAAAATATCTGATTTAATTCAATTTAATTTCCATTCTTTCCTACTTCTTTATTTATTCCTTGCATTGCGGGACAACAACAGAAAACCGGTCACAGGCCAGTACTGAAAACACGCGTAATATTGGCCATGATGCTTGTGATAATAATGACAGATGACGACGACCGATTATGAAAACACAAATATTATGAATTATTATTATTATATGGTTAATAATTAGATATAATCATGTAGAATAACGCAGCGGTTCACTTCGGAATGTATCTAACGTGGAGCAGCAAACAATGTCTCCGAAGTTTCCAGCACACACAATGCTGTGGCATCCCAAAAGACCAATACTGCCTGCGGAGGCGGACAAAAGCGTACGTCTCATGCACGTGACACGCCTGAGCGCTACACATGCGTATAGTACGACAAGACCGTCCTATATACGGACGCTGCCTCGTGTCCTTAGCGGGATTTATACACGATTCTACACTACCGTCCCCAGCTTCGTCCATCATATTTTAAAGGTCTCTAACAATGGTATATGACCCTCAGTACTACTGTATTTGTGACCCTTGTCAATCTAGTACTTCGAAAAGACCATGTTTCGGAAACTCTATCTGTTTCCATCCTCAGGTGCAAAATTTAGGGAGACATTGTCCAGTTATTTAAATCCGACCGTGAGTTACGTGACGCCACCTGACGTCACGAATACGTGCAAAATTTAGGGAGACATTGTCCAGTTATTTAAATCCGACCGTGAGTTACGTGACTTCACGTATACGTGACACCACCTGACGTCACGAATACGTAACGTCACGTATACGTGACAGAGAGACAGAATTTTAATAGAATATATAAAAAATCAGATAGCCAACAAAGTATGTTTATTAATGACACAGGTTTAATAGAGCGACTAGTTTCAGCTTTTATCAGCCATCTTCAGGGTCAAAGTTCAAAAACGTATAAAAACTCTACAAAAATAAGCATAGCGGAGGCCCTCATTTTACGGTGTTATTGGCTAGATCTGTATTACTACATATAAAATACACATTAGATAAAATGTTTAGTGAAAATGTCGAAAAGGAGTCTTCCTTAGTTAAATTTTGCTGTCTTCTAATAGTTGTACTCTATGTAATTTATATTACAAAACGTGCGTGGGTAGGCGTTAATGTTCTGCTTTCAAGTAGGATGGCATTTCGGTTATTCCATACTGCCGTTGACGGTCTTCATGAGGTTAGTTTCTTGATGTTTCTCTGGCACGTGGCGGTTGTTGTGCTATGGTCTTGCTGCCGTGCTGGTGTTCCTTGTCTTGTCAGTACTTGCTGTCCTTGGTCACCCACAAACACCGAGGAGAAGTCGCTCTATTAAACCTGTGTCATTAATAAACATACTTTGTTCGCTATCTGACTGATTTTTTATATATTCTATTAATACAAGCCAACTGGGACAATGAATGTCAAAGACAGGATTTTGTCTGAAGCGCTGAGGTACTGTTCATACTAAAAATGTAGTTCACTAAACGTCACTTCTGTAGTTAGGGACGAAATGAGAATTCTGATGGTATCACAGCGTCACACAAAATTATAAAGATTTATTTACACGTTCGTAAGCTGAGAAACATGTTAATTATTGTACCACCCAAAGCGCGAAAAGTAATTGTCCCAGTTAAAATACAGTACAATACATTATATTAATGGGACCGCGGTGGCGCAGTTGGTTGAGGCACTGCGCTACAAACCGGAAGGTCGCGGGTTCGATTTTCGATGATGTCATTTTTTATTGACATAATCCTTCCGGCCGCACTATGGACCTGGGGTCGACTCAGCCTCTAACAGAAATGAGTACCAGGAATATTTCCTGGGGGGTAAAGGCGGCCGGTGTGTAGGGTTGACAACCTTACCACCTTCATGTGCCGACTGTCTTGAAATCTGAGAGCCTCAACCTCCTGGAACCCTCAGGGCCAGTCCAGGCCCGTAATGGGATTGCGTTACCTTTATCTTTGTATTATATTAATATACCAATTTCCCCGGATCCTTAGCTATACGACTCTTCCATTACCCCTTTAAAGACGAAGCGTATCTGTTTTATATAAGTACTCAGTGCGTACCGCGCTGTAAACACTCTCCACTTCGGTTACAAAAACCAGTCTCTTAATGTTTTATAAGGCAAAAGTTGCTGTTTGTTCTGAGATCCGTACAAAACACATAAACGCAATGTGGGCACCACGTAGAATTTTTTAATGTTAAACCTGGTGGTATGTAAAGTTACTACTAGGCTTTAAAAGGTTAACTAACTTCTGAAAGTCAATTTGTCCCTGTCCACTTCATGAAGGCATATGGGGGAAGTGAGGATATAGCTCCACGTATTAATCTCTACAAGATGGAGGTGAGTGTTTGGTTCATGTCCCAGTCGCGTTCCCTCCGCAGAAAAATCCCTCGGTACCCACTGAATAGAAGCTGCAGGGCCCCAAACTGGTCTAGACGCTTTGGAAAAGGCAAAAATCTCTTACCCTGCCAAGAATTTGAATATGATTCCTCAGTGGTCCGGCAGTACCGAATGAGCCATCGGGGCCACTTCTGCAAATCGTATAGTTGGAATAAGTGTAAGCAGTGAGTACCCAGTTGGCCCTGTCTGAAATAGCTTCCACTCAGACACCGATTTATTGTTTGAGACAAAGTTATAACAACAATGGCACTCACACAGATCATTGAGAGGAAGTTATAATAACAATGACATACATAAAGATCATTGAGAGGAAGTTATAATAACAGTGGCATACATAAAGATCATTGAGAGGAAGTTATAATAACAATGGCACACATAAAGATCATTGAGAGGAATTTATAACAACAATGTCACACATAAAGATCACTGAGAGGAAGTTATAATAACAATGGCACACACAAAGATCATTGAGAGGAAGTTATAACAATGGCACATACAAAGACCATTGAGAGGAAGTTATAATAACAATGGCACACGTAAAGATCATTGAGAGGAATTTATAATAACAATGACACACATAAAGATCACTGAAAGGAAATTATAATAACAATGGCACACATAAAGATCATTGAGAGGAAGTTATAATAACAATGGCACACATAAAGATCATTGAGAGGAATTTATAACAACAATGTCACGCATAAAGATCACTGAGAGGAAGTTATAATAACAATGGCACACACAAAGATCATTGAGAGGAAGTTATAACAATGGCACATACAAAGATCATTGAGAGGAAGTTATAATAGCAATGGAACACACAAAGATCATTGAGAGGAAGTTATAATAACAATGGCACACATAAACATCATTGAGAGGGATTTATAACAAAAATGACACACATGAAGATCACTAAGAGGAAGTTGTTTCTAAGGGACGCAAGTGAATATGTGTGTCCCCATGTTTTCGCCAGAGAAGGACACAAACGAATTCAGTTTACGACACCTGGCGTTCCGTTCGGAGTATCAGATGGTGGACAAAGTATGTGGAACACAGAAGAGTCGAAATACTTCAGAACTGGTAATACACAGACAATGCAAAAACGTAACTCAGCTTCACGACAAATAATTAACTGTAACTCACCGTGTCACAAACACACGGTGAAACATTAAGAATAGTTCTTGTAACAGGCGCATAGCACACCGATCTATGCCAGACGGAGTTCAAATTCCAGATGTGATTTCGACAGGATGTTCTGCTTTAACAGAACTCATAGACCACTTCTGCACTAAGCAGAACAATTTCATTTGTCTCTGTGGCGCACAAGACAGTCGACAGTGCTCGGGCTTCTGACAACTGGTGAAATATACAATTTAAATCATCTGAAACGTGTCCAAGCAAGTGCAAACTTAGACTCAACTTACTTGTTAAATATATTTGAAATGCAGGCTTTTTTTTCTTTCGTTAGTAGGTACGTTCAATTTAAAACCAGAGTAAAAGAGAGTCCCTTGTTTAATGTTCAGAGCTTTGAAGCAGGTATTAGTTACCCCGCACGTCTAAGTGATCTGACGACCCCTTGCTGCTTTAACAGGTTCTTGTAGCAAGGTGTTGAAGGGAACCAGGGGATAAATAAATAAACATGTTTACTGCCAACTAATTGCACCAATATCTGAATCACAAAAGCACTCCTACATGTTTCGGCTACCTTTCATAGCCATTCTCACGGAGTAAAAAATATTCAAATACATATGTTTTTTTTCAAATGGCGCAACAGCCCCCAGTGGGTCAGGCCGTCCCCATTATCGACCCCTCACGATCACACTCAGACACACCACACTCGGTAGAACTCCTCTGGACGAGTGATCAGCCCGTCGCAGAGACCTCGAACGGATAAAACACAACACTCACAAGAGGCAGACATCTATGTCCCCGGCGAGATTCGAACCCACAATCCCAACAAGCGCTCGGCCACAGCGATCGGCATTCAAATACATACACAGCGTGTTTGGTGGCCTGTCGACCGTATACGGTAAAATATAAATTCAATATTAGTGTCAATAAACTGATAAACAGTGGTGTACAGCATTATCACAAAATCATGTTAAAACTATTCTACTACATGAAAATTAAAGCTGCATCCAAACATCTCGAGAGAGCAGAATTTCTTCGGGTTTTAATGAAGTGCAGGATCCGTTGACAGGATAAGTTGACACGCCGTATGTGCACGATGTGTAGTATCCAGTGATGAACTGGAATGTAGCAGGAACTGGCCACGGATAGACCGGAGGACTATCATGATACGGAACGCGGGACTACAGAAAAACACGAAAACCTATTAGTAGACTCGACGTCCCAGCTCGGATTTGAACAGGGCACCTTCAGAATGTAAGTAAGAATAATCACCGTTTAAGTGAAATGGTTTGGTGAAATAATATTTGAGAAAGAATTACGTATGTGCCATAACGATATGAAGATTTTTTCTTGGCGTTTCAATTTATGTAATGAAAATAGCATGGGGCCGATCCCAGTGGCCGCGCGGTCTAAGGCGTAGGTCTGCGGCCGACCGCTTGCTGGGATCGTGGGTTCGAATCCCACCTGGGGCATGGATGTTTATCTTGTACAGTGTTTGTGTTGTCAGGTAGAGGTCTCTGCGACGGGCCGATCCCTCGTCCAGAGGAGTCCTACCGACTGTGGTGTGTGTCTGAGTGTTATCAAGTGCAAATAAACAACCTTGAAACCTAGTGTGAGTGGGCAGAAGAGGGAAGGACTGCGAAAAGGACTCAAAAAAAAGGGCCACACAATACCTATAAAAGAATTTTGGGCTTATATTTCTTTGTTCCGAATAACTCCCCGATGACACGCCGGTGCCGAAACATGTAGCAGTTTTATACTCGTTTTTTAATGCATTTTATTAAGCGCGTAAGTTGCTTGATGTATCAACTGTAACAACTGTATTATTTACTGATACACTAGATTACAGATACACTACGCTATAGGATGCAAATAAAACGGCTTTCAACGTAAACACAGCTGTATTATTCAGCGCGCATCAGGTGCATGTTTCGGTAGATACAGTCAACATTAAGCCCTACCAAACAGGGCATTGAAAACAAAATATGCACTGCATCAAATTAATACAGACTGTGTGGGACAACACGTTAAAATATCCGAAGCGCTACATTTATCACACGTGTACAGCAACTTCACAGTAAAAATGGTCATGACACAGAAAACACTGTGTGGACGTACGCGACGCGGTAGCCCACAAGTTCCCACACTTCATATTATGGAATTACCACATCACTACAGCCTAAGACGGGTGAGGTAACAGGGATATGGAGACGACTGCATAATGGGCAGATTCATGATATATAATCCTCAACAAATATTACCTGTGTGATCAAATCAAGAAGAATAACATGGGCGCGGCATGTGGCACGTATGGGGGAGAGGGGAGGTGGCATGTAGGATTTTGTTGGGAAGAACTGAGGGAAAGAGAACACTTGAAAGAACTACACACAGATGTTAGAATATTATTAAAATGGAGCTTCAAGATTAAGTAAGTACTTAACTATCGTCTCTACGATTGTGTTAACACTTAGTATTAATTCTTCGCGCTATGCATAGCTACACGTTTTGACAGCAACATTCATCTGCAGGCCAGATGAGATTAAAAAAACGTAAACAAATTGCAATTACATTAAAACGGTGCCACTGGATTATGATTGAAATCGAAAATTAATTAGTATACAATGATTTAAAATTCAAAAAAATTATGTTCAAAAAATACAAATTTATCTAAATAGTTCAAATCTTTCCGGTAAGTTTTCAGTCTGGTGACGAGAACTGTACTAACCTTTTAAAGCCTAGCTGTAACTTTACGTACCACCAGGTTTAACTTTAGTCAATTCTCCATGGTGCTTACGTTGCGTTTCTTTGTTTTTTTACTTATCTGGGAACAAACTGCAACTTTTGCCTGACACGTCATCAAATGATAGATTCTTTAAACTGAGGTGGAGAGTGCTTACTGCGCGGTACGCCCTGAGTCTTTATATGAGACAGAATGCGTTTCGTCTTTAAAGGGAACTGAGGTGGACAGTGTTTACTGCGCGGTACACACTGAGGCTTTATATTAGACAGAATGCGTTTCGTCTTTAAAGGGAACCGAAGTGGAGAGTGTTTACTGCGCGGTACGCCCTGAGTCTTTATATTAGGCAGAATGCGTTTCGTCTTTAAAGGGAACTGAGGTGGACAGTGTTTACTGCGCGGTACGCCCTGAGTCTTTATATTAGACAGAATGCGTTTCGTCTTTAAAGGGAACTGAGGTGGAGAGTGTTTATTGCGCGGTTCGCCCTGAGTCTATATTAGACAGAATGCGTTTCGTCTTTAAAGGGAACTGAGGTGGAGAGTGTTTCCTGCGCGGTACGCACTGAGTCTTTATATTAGGCAGAATGCGTTTCGTCTTTAAAGGGAACCGAGGTGGAGAGTGTTTACTACGCGGTACGCACTGAGTCTTTATATTAGACAGAATGCGTTTCGTGTTTAAAGGGAACTGAGGTGGAGAGTGTATACTGTGCGGTACGCCCTGAGTCTTTATATTAGGCAGAATGCGTTTCGTCTTTAAAGGGAACTGAGTTGGACAGTGTTTACTGCGCGGTACGCACTGAGTCTTTATATTAGACAGAATGCGTTTCGTCTTTAAAGGGTTAACGAGGATTTGTAGTTGTGTATCGAGACTGCTGCTACTGCTGGTTGATCGATCCTATAATCATGTTCTTTCGTTAAGATGGAATAAGAATTACGTTATGCCTTGACCTTCTATTTACACGACACTGTATTACACTGGAACGACTGATTCTCCTTTCTGAACACACACTGCCACCATTGGGAAGTTAACTGCGTAACTGCCAGTACCTTCCCTAGCACTATTTGTAATAGCAAGGACTGTGCATTTTAGCCACTGTGTATTTACAGTTCGCATCATTCTCACAATAAACAGCAGGTCCTTCCCTGTACTTCGATAATACATTGGTCTGTCCAACTGACACGGACTGTGTTCTCTGAGAGGTATGGATTGAATCTTTATGAATAATGTACATTAAGTTTAGTCTCTAAAGGGTTAAATGTAGTAATTATATCTGGAATTAAAGAATATCTTCAGAAATGAAAAGGCATTAACAATGGACAAATTAAGGGTACCTAAAATGCTACTGAACTGCAAGGTGTTTTTTCCTGCTTGACCGATAATAGCCGGCCGAATGCTCCGCCTGACGCTCTGCCAATGTTTCGTCGTACGCTGCGTATCAGGGAAGTGTAACAGTCGATAACTGGAGCTAGACAAATTATCGCAGTGATAATAACCTTTAGAAAGTCTAATAAAAACTCACTAGAGCGTTGCACCAGAGCTTATCGATCAAGTAAGAAAAAACATCCTGTACGCAGAAACCTATTGAAAAGTGGGGTATGGGACAAGCCAGGAAAATAGGGAAAAACTGAAGAGAAGATATCACACAGCACTCTCGATATAATGAAGTGGAGGAGAACAAGGACAAGACAAGGGAGACTGATGAGAGGGAGAACAAAAAACAGGAACCGTTATTTTATGCGGGGTTTCTTTTTTTTCAGTTTAAAAAACGATGGTCTCCGATAACAAGACTTATACCTGCCAAAACGTGTTGTCGACATCTATGAAATACACGAAACTACAGAGTTTTGACAACAATGAATGCAGGTGGTTATTAATCTGAATCTATAAGTCACTTTCTGCATAACAGAATGCTTCAGTTAAATTTGACAGGCATGACGTCAAAGATTCGTACAGTCACCATGTTTGTAATTGGTAGCATGTAAACACTACGTCATACGGAATATGTAGAGAGACATTTATGATTTCTCTTTGTTCACAGTTTCACAATTATGGTTAATGGATTATTTGAGTCATAACAGTCAATTTTGAAGTTAAAAGCAGATCCAGCGAGGCCGCACTTGTGTTGCTTTCAACATAAAAAATATAGGCAATTAACATATAATGTAACACTGCGACGCGTTCGCGTAATGTTTATACCTCCACGGCTATACTCACAGCCTGACATATGTCACTTTAAGACAGCGCTTCGCTGGTAACAATAATATATATTTTGGTGGCCGATATTTTTGTCCCATTGAAATCAAATCCATATTTTCCCAACAAATTTAATGAAAGTCTCCAATATCAAATTTCACGAAAATCCACCCAGCGGGACCCCCGCTGATATGGGCGGCCAAATATGACGAACGTATTAAGCGCTTTTCGCATACTGGCGAAAAGCGTCTACTAAACGAGTAAGATCTCTATGACGTACACAGCTTCTGGGCCCCACACCTTACAGGAACGCATGGCCGCCAGTTTTGGTAATGTTAATATTAGGACATGATACACTATAGAATATTGGATGCTCCCTGATTGCAGAACATCCGTGTAAAGTTTAACGTAATTCCGTTGATTCGTTCAACCTTTTAAAGCCTAGCGGTAACCTTACATACGACCAGGTTTTAACATTAAAAAATTCTACGTGGTGCCCACATTGCGTTTATGTGTTTTGTACGGATCTCAGAACAAACAGCAACTTTTGCCTTATAAAACATTAAGAGACTGGTTTTTATAACCGAAGTGGAGAGTGTTTACAGCGCGGTACGCATTGAGTCCTTATATAAAACAGATACGCTTCGTCTTTAAAGGGTTAAAAAATTCTAGGTGGTGCCCACATTGCGTTTATGTGTTTTGTACGGATCTCAGAACAAACAGCAACTTTTGCCTTATAAAATATTAAGAGATTGGTTTTTATAACCGAAGTGGAGAGTGTTTACAGCGCGGTACGCACTGAGTCCTTATATAAACAGATACGTTTCGTCTTTAAAGGGTTAAAGACGACAAACACAAGGACATGATATTAAGTGTATCTACAAAATTTGGTAATATAAATATTCTAATAACACTTTTCTTAAAAATTTATATTGCGATCTTAAATTAATTCCCCAACTGCATAAAAAGGTCGCAAATTTCAGTACGATAAACCCAGAAGTGTCTTCAGGCTATGATTTAATGACTTTAGAATTGACGCGTCTGGAGGCAGTTGTTTCCACACAGGACAAAACGTGCCTGAGATCTGTTCGCCATGATTGAAACACTGCGGTGGAAATCGAGTGGGCGGGATATACTCGTACATCCTGCTGCCACGGGGGACGAAAATTCATCTGCATAAAAGGGGTCGCGTCTACGTTGTTCCCATGGAAAACAGACACTTAATTGCTCCGGTATTAATGCAACACGCCGATCCCAGTGGCCGCGCGGTCTAAGGCGTGGGTCTGCGGCTGTTCGCTTGCTGGGATTGCGGGTTCGAATCCCGCCGGGCGCATGGATGTCTGTCTCTTTTGAGTGTTGTGTGTTGCACAATAGAGGTCTCTGCGACGGGCTGGTCACCCGTCCAGAGGACTAGGGGCTGTTGCGCCATAGAAAAAATATTTACTGCAACATGCTGCAAGCTACATCTTTGTTCTACTGTTTTTTGTCCTTCACTACTAAAAAACAGGATTTTTTGTCCGATTTTAAAAAAATAAGATTTTCTTGAGAGATTTGAAAAAAAAACCCGCACTATAAAATTTCACGAAAAGTCATCAAGTGGAAGCCGAGTTGAAACGTGCGAACATTCAGACGGACGGAAGTGGCGAGCCCAAAATGACGTAGACAAAATTACATTTGGAACTGTAATTATGATGTGATGTGTTCGAGTGGCCTGATGATGACCTCTTAATTGGTCGAAACATGTAGCCATTTATTACGTAATATAACATAATACAATTAGTTCAGTCGGTGGCATAAACTGCTTTGTAAGTTGTGCAGAACAACGGGATATCTGAGATAAAAAAAGGAAGTTACAACATCTGGCTGAGGCACAGGGAGACAAAAAAGAATCTTTGTCACCTGAGGTGTGGAAAGTTAAATGTGAGTTCTTTATAAGGTAGTGTAAAGGTAAAGGTAAAGGTAACGCAGTCCCATTACAGGCCTGGACAGGCCTACAGGGTTCCAGCAGGTTCAGGCTCCCAGATTTCTAGACAATCGACACATGAAGGTGGTAAGGTTGTCAGCCCTACGCACCGTCCGCCTTTACCCCCCAAGAAATATTTCTGGTACTTATTTTTGTTAGAGGCTGAGTCGACCCCAGGGCCATAGTGCGGCCGGAACGATTATGTCAATGAAAAATTCCAATGACACCATCGGGAATCGAACCCGCGACCTTCCGGTTTGCAGCGCAGTGCCTCAACCAACTGCGCCACCCTTATAAGGTAGAATTCAAGAAAAAAATATTTTAGAAGTCCTCTCTTACATATCAGAAAACACATATCATGTCTCTCACCACGATCGGTCTGTTAATCAAATTTAAAAACTCAATGGCCTTTTATTCCGGAGATAAAACAGACACGAAATATGTTACTGGAGAAACGCTGCGCTAAAGAACATTGAATGATGCGGTGGACGGAACTCAGTCGCTGCACTCATTACCCTATTACAGTGTCGAGACGCGGACGGTCGTCTTTCAAATCCCCACACCGTCACTAAATTTTCTTTTCTCGAAAACGTCCAGAGGGTCCCTGGGCAAAACATAGTCTCCGTTTCAAAGTGTAAACGTTATTCTATCCCAGCAATAAATCAGCCGAAGCGCGAAGCTGACCTATCACCTCTACACAGTTCAGACAGCAAGAATTATTGGGCAATACCTGCAGACCGCCCTAAGCTTTCATGTCGTGGTACTTAATTAAGGGCAGGGACAGTTTCATTTGACCTTTTAAGAAATAGGCTGTGAACTTATGAACTAAACTGCATGGGTCAGGGGGTCACGTTAGCATCCAATGGGCGGATACTCTCTATTAGGTCACTGGAATAATGGGTCCAGAGATGTAGTAAATATCTGGGTCAAGTCAGAAGAAACTGCTTAAAGGACGACCAGAACGTGATTCATGGCACTGGCTATAAGAACAGAGGGGGGGGGGGGGGGCGAGGAAACAGAGTAGTAACCGGTACAGTGCTTCATGCTGAAAGATATCACCAAAAGTGAAGAAGTCCCTGTACAAGCCATGATGGTGTATGGGGGAGTGAATTTTTTAGCTCCATACATTCTTAAACTCGGCACTAGGCGTGAGTAGTTAGATTCACGCCCCGGCCGCATCAAAACTAGGGACGGTGACCCCGGTACCATTTAATAGGAGATTAAGTGGGCCTCAAAGCAGGCGTGGACGTTTCGGAGAAAAGGCAAAGCTCTTGCCCCTTTCCTGAATCTAAATGCAACTCCCAGCTTTCCATCCTGTAGCCTAGCCACTGTAATGTACAGCGCCATCCCATTTCCTAGGTTAACCCTTTAAAGACGAAGCGTATCTGTTTTATATAAGGACACAGTGCGTACCGCGCTGTAAACACTCTCCACTTCGGTTATAAAAACCAATCTCTTAATGTTTTATAAGGCAAAAGTTGCTGTTTGTTCTGAGATCCGTACAAAACACATAAACGCAATGTGGGCACCATGTAGAATTTTTTAATGTTAAACTTGTTGGTACATACAGTAATTATGGTAAAGGTAAAGGTAAAGCAATACCTGTACAGCCCGGACAGGCCTTGAGTGTTTCAGGAGGCTGAGGCTCCCAGATTTGCAGACAGTCGGCACATGGAAGGCGGTAACGTTTTCAGCCCTACGCACCGGCCGCCTTTACCCTCCCAGGAAATATTACGGATACTTATTTCTGTTAGAGGCTGCGTCGACCCCAGGGTCATATTTCAAAGAAAAATTCCAATGACAACATCGGGAAACGAACCTACGACCTTCCCGCTGGTTGCGCAGTGGTTCAAGCAACTGCGTCACGGCGCACAACCAGTAATCATGCTAAAGGATTGTTTTATTTCATACTGCAAATTTCGAATTTATTTTCACTGCACTGGAGCAGTGAGCTGTTTGTAACTTTATTACTGAATTCCGCTTTATTTAATTCACGAAACAAATAAATAGCAAATTACATCGTTACTAACACAATCAATTTTACATTACCGTCGATGTATAAGTATTGCAAGTGTAATGTAGGGACGAAATGAATGTTCCCACCCCTTGTTAAAAGTAAAATAAAATGTAATGTCGCAGGTTCGTAGCAATCAAAAACATATTTGACAAACTAATTTACGCGTATGTACACTAACATCACAAACAGTACAGTCGAAAGACTGAAACTACGCACACAAGTGGGTACAGTGGGAAAAAGGCGATATCTGCGGCCGCTCGCTTGCTGGGATTGTTGTGGGTTCGAATCCCACCGGGGGAGGGGAGTAGGGATGTTTCTCTCTTGTGAGTGTTTGTGTGCTGTCAGGTAGAGGTCTCTGTGTCGGGTTGATCACTCGTTCAGAGGAGTCCTACCGAGTGTGTGTGTGTCTAATTATGTGTGATCTAGACGCCTTTACAATGAGGCGACCCTAGGCCCGAGTTAGGGCTGTTGGGGCACACGAAAGAAAGGCAGAAAAATTAGTGGGAAAAGAAGAAGGGAAAAATTATTTCAGATATCATCCCTTTAAAGACGGAACGTAGTCTGTTTTATATAAGGACTCAGTGCGTACCGCGCTGTAAACACTCTCCACTTCGGTTATAAAAACCAGTCTCTTAATGTTTTATAAGGCAAAAGTTGTTGTTTGTTCTGAGATCCGTACAAAACACATAAACGCAATGTGGGCACCACGTAGAATTTTTTAAATGTTAAACTTGTTGGTACATACAGTAATGGACAAATTATGGGAATAACTGAAATGAACAGTTTAGGAGAGGTAGCAAAAAACCATTGTTATCCCGAAATGATGGAGAAAGGGGCGTAGCGGGTACTGATACACTGTCGTTAATCGAGCTGGATTCATAGTGAGATATGTCTGCTGCCACAATAGGCAGACAAATATACTTCCAGGTACGTAAGGCAGTGGAAGGTTCAATAGTTTGATGTATATCAATTACCATAAACAACATGCAGTGTGAGAAACATTAACTAGAGACAGAAAAGTCCCAGGAAGACTCGTCGTTTTAAATAAAAAGGTTTCGTTTCGCAGTCCTTCCCTCTTCTACCTACCTGTTCACAGCAGGTGTCGAGGTTGTTTATTTTCACTTGATCACACTCAGACACACACCACAGTCGGTAGGACTCCTCTGGACGAGGGATCGGCCCGTCGCAGAGACCTCTACCTGACAACACAAACACTGTACAAGACCAACATCCATGCCCCCGGTGGGATTCGAACCCACGATCCCAGTAAGCGCTCGGACGCAGACCTGGGCCTTAGACCGCGCGGCCACTGGGATCGGCGAATAAAAAGGTAGCATCCTAATAAGAAGGGTAAACGAGAGCAGCAGATTTGGGCTAGCCATGTAGAAATATGATGCTTTCACGTCATACGAAATAGTAGGGACACAAATACTGAAGAGTAACACAGGAGACGTGACATTGGAAGGAACGACACCATAGAGATACTGCGCTTTTGCCAGGATGTGGAAATTTAAATCACATCTAAATAGATTCAGCGCTACCGGAGATGAGATATTAGTATGAGCAGACAAATGCAGATGTAAGTTGAGCTATGCATTTCGTATAAACAAAGCATAAACACACAAAGAAGAGTGGCACAGCTACAACGGCATTGCACAAGACAGGGAACGAAACTGAAAGCAACACAACGGAATCTAGCAGTTCTCATTTTGCACTGCAAGATGAGGCGGGCAACAACACACAACACTGCTTATCATAGCCCCCTATTCAACGGGTAACGGGGAGTTCTCCCCGGTGCGAAAGCGGACATGACGTATGCATAATTTCTGCCCCTTCATTAGTGGAAGAATTAAGGAAACGTGGATTTACAGCTCTATAGGGCCATGCCATGGCTCAGGCGGTTAGCGGCCGGCTTCCCACAGCGGAGGCCCGGGTTCGATCCCTGGTAAGTCAATTTGGGATTTGTGGTGGAGAAAGTGGCGCTGGGACAGGTTTTTCTCCGAGTACTTCGGTCTTCCCCTATCAATTTCATTCCACCGGCGCTACATTACTTGGAAAAGGACAAGAAGTAATCATCATCTTCACCATAGGGTTGCAAAAGAAGCCTCAAGGCTGCGGTGGGCTCGTAGCCTTTGCTGCGGGGCCCTTCACCACTAAAAAGAAAACACAGCCCTACAGGGTAAGTTTCTACCTGTCACCACTGCTTGTGCTACACAAAGAACAGCGAGTCAGTGGACAACAACAAGTTGTGTGTGTGATTTTATGCTACCGCCGCCGTGTCAGTTCTTTGCTCTTCTGGAATGCTACGCAGCGTAGATTGGTAGTTAGTTACCGACGTTTCAACACAACCTAAGGCCCCATCTACAAGGGAAGATGTCTTCTTGGACTGCCTGTCCCTTGAAGATGAGGCCGACAGGTTGTCCCGAAACGTCGGTAACTACCAATATACGCTCCGTAACATCCCAGAAGAGTGAAAATCTCAACAAAATTACGTTCTCCTCTTTCAGTCCTCTTCTTATTCTTAATTGGAGTACATTTTCTGTAACGAAAGCGTTCTATAAGCTAGAACTAAATCAGCACGACATAGGCAGGCTGCGAGAATGAATGCTACTATATTGAAGATCATCTTTCACTACATGCAAATGCCATGTTGACACACGAACACAAAAGACCTGGCAGCAAACACTACAGACTACAGTTTGCGTAGCAGAGCACTTCAACCCACATATAGGGCTTCTGAAGGTAAATTTATGACGACGGGTTTGTTGCACTCTGAAGGGTCGACTTGAGTGGATTTACAGCATTCGAAAGTCAGAATCAACAGCGTCGTTGTGCAAAGTGCGAGGGTCTCAGGGATGGGACAGAAATAGCGTGCAAGACATTTAGTTCAGCAATGTTCGGCCACTCTTAATAAAAGCGCACTTATTTTTTCTAAACAAACACCCCATTCCTTCCGTGTGACACAAGTATTTTTGTAATTATTTATATACGGCAAGTTTCGATCATTTGATCGTCATTTAACCCTTTAAAGACGAAGCGTATGTGTTTTATATAAGGACTCAGTACGTACCGCGCTGTAAACACTCTCCACTTCGGTTATAAAAACCAGTCTCTTAATGTTTTATAAGGCAAAAGTTGCTGTTTGTTCTGAGATCCGTACAAAACACATAAACGCAATGTGGGCACCATGTAGAATTTTTTAATGTTAAACCTGGTGGTACGTAAAGTTACCGCTAGGCTTTAAAAGGTTAATCAATAAATCTAAAAAAAATATAAAATCCAAAATTTTAAAATTATAATATTTGGGTTACGCATCATATTGCTCATCTTAATTGGCACGCCCACATTTCAAAAACCGATTGTTAGGTATATTGTGTGTATATATACATGACTTTTCTGAGATGTCACAAAAGTTTTACACTTTTACCTTGGCCTTTAGATTTCTGTGCTGTACACTTGATGTAAAAAACCAATCCCATTACAGGCCCGGACACGCCCTGAGGGTTCCAGGAGGTTGAGGCTCCCAGATTTCTAGACAATCGGCACATGAAGGTGGTAAGGTTGTCAGTCCTACGCACCGGCCGCCTTTACCCTTCAGGAAATATTTCTGGTACTCATTTCTGTTAGAGGCTGAGTCGATCTCAGCGCCATAGTGTCAATGAAATATTCCAATGACACTATCGGGAATAGAACCCGCGACCTGCCGGTTTGCAGTGCAATGCCTCAACCAACTGCGCCACCGCGTGCCCCCGATTGAAACATGTAGTGTACAAATAATTAATAAATACAGGCTGTGTCGGACGGCAAGCGTGATGTTGTTTGTTTAAGTCTATAAACACAGCGGGATGGATAGCGTCAAAAAGCCATTTCTTTTACTTTAATGTGGAACAACCATTTGTCCGTCACGTGTCAATTAAATGGAACTGACGCTCCTAACTACTGTTAAGTGATTCACTGATCCGCAATTGTCATTTAGTGATGCCTAATCTCTCATCCATATGAGACATTATAAACGAATCATAAGCGAAGGGTCATACAAACCGATGTCGTTATAAGCGGGTTCCACTGTATTTGTCTTTCCCGCAACGGCTACATATACCGCACTGTTCATGATTTCACAACGATGCCAAGGTCTGTAGTTCTATATTAACATGTAATTAAAACAGAGAATTTGCAAGCAGGCGTCACGCCTCTCTATATAGTTGTATTTCCGTTAACATTATGTCAAATAACGCTCCCAGAGACTAAGTTTCTGCATATCCCATTCCACATTTCTTTTCTTCAGCGTCTGAAGTGTTGTATAGAAAGGGATTTAATTAAGCCCAGTTCAAACAAGCGTTTTCTCATTTGCACCAACTCTGGCAGGAACCAGATCCATGTTATATTCGCGTAAGAACATAAACCGTGTTTTAATGAGAATTCATTTCTACTTTGATAGTAACCTTTCAAGTTGATGTTAGTAGGTAAAGAAACTTCCATTACTGGAGGTCAAGTGACGTCACAAGGACAGAAGTGATCAATTTAATTACACTGGTGCTCGTATTTGCTCTCAGAGGCCAGCCTCACTTAATGACACCCTAACAATAATGGGCAAATCGACTTCACAGCTCTTTCTTATGCAAAGGCGAAATGAACTTGACCTTTCCGTAATTTTCGCATCGAAAGAGTAATACTGGGCTACAATCAGGCAGAAGTATATCACTGCTGCAGACTTTTGTGAGAATGAAGCAAGTATCACGTAATTTTTCTAACGTTATTTGCATGAAGTACGTAAAATAGGGCATAAAAAAGAGGTTCCTATCTTTTTGTAAGTCCGCTTGTCCCTTATATGCAAATTAACGTAAATAATTTGATATATAATGAAATTTATTGGACGAATTTCGCATTGTTAATATGAGACTCAAGCACACACTGATTTATACAAGAATATAATTAATTTATTAAAAATATAAATATGATAGAAATGGAATTTCGTGTGAAGTACAGAATGTTACGTGTCTGTAGATATGTGGGTGAAGCAGGCAGATAAACAGCTGGGCCATCGTCACAAGTATATGTTACACAATATACGAGAATACTTAACCTTTTAAAGCCTAGCGGTAACTTTACATACCACCAGGTTTAACATTAAAAAATTCTACGTGGTGCCCATATTGCGTTTATGTGCTTTGTACGGATCTCAGAACAAACAGCAACTTTTGCCTTATAAAACACTAAGAGACTGGTTTTTATAACCGAAGTGGAGAGTGTTTACAACGCGGTACGTACTGAGTCCTTATATAAAGCAGATACGCTTCGTCTTTAAAGGTCTAACGCAACACAGGTGTTGCAACTTGTTCTGAGAATTAATTTTGGTTTAATTTTGCTTTCACATCGAGACCCAGTTTCTTATAAGAGAACTGTATGACATCTAAATACAACCAATATGACTTGGAAAGTATGTCTACGCAATTTACCTTCATTACTCAGAATGCCTTATCATACTACTCCCGCATCCCCTACGTAATTCTCCTTTAGTGCCTTTTAAAGTCTATTATTATGTATCATAGCTTCAAGACCCCTGCCAATTCTCAAGCAACTCTTAGTTAAAATTCGTTATTTTAAATATTTCTCGTCTATATTAACGTCGCATTCAGTTCCTGATACTACTTTCTTAGTTTTTATAGCTGTGCAAACGACTGCCTTGCCTGTAACGGCGGATATTACGTTTTTATTATATAATTACAAACTCCAGTATATGCTGTATTTTATATCCATCCTTGAACATTTATATATTCAGGTTGTGCCTCGACAAGCACGTAGCCTTCTACATTACATATATTTAGTATGTGCTTTGCAGTTTCAAGGGTTTTTACTAAGCATCGTGAAGCGATACTTAACGTCTGCTATGGTTTTGTTTATCAAGTCTCTAAGGTTCTCACAGAAGACACACTGTGTAGCTTGCTAGATTGGTCTGAAAAGTTGGCAAGACTACACGTCTATAAATCCGTTTTTTTTTCCATGCCGCAACAGCCACTAGCGTGTCAGGGCTTCCTCATTATCGAGGCTTCACGATCACACTCAGACACACACCACAGTCAGTAGGACTCCTCTGGACGAGTGATCAGCCCGACGCAGAGACCTATGCCTGAGAGAACACACAATACTCACAAGAGACAGACATCCATGCCTTGGCCGGATTCGAACCTGCAATCCCAGCAAACGAAAGACCACAGACACATGCCTTAGACCGCGCGGCCACTGGGATCGACTGTACCAATCTACACGGCGTATTATACACGTACATGCAAACGTACACAGTACACAAATCCTCAACTGAATCAAGACACAGTGCTCTGTCACGGGGTAGCTATTTGGCGCATAAAAATTTGAAACTCTTCTTGTTAGTGTACGCCCTCATTAAAGGCACAAAACAACTACATAACATTCATTTAATTATCGGGCTAATGAGACTAATTAAGGTGTGGTTTAATCAATAATAAGGTGACTGTAACGATGGCAGAAAGAGTGGAAAGACGCAACTTGTGTGTCCGTAAAACACGTTTCAACCAAACATAAAGTTTTGGGTTGGAGTTTGAGATACTTACTATAATACGAGAATTCTAAAGGAAAATAAGCAGTACACCAGTTTCACAAGTATTACGAATTTTAATCCAAGAGAAATTCTATAAAAGAAAACCTCGCGTAACAAACGTGTTTGACTGCACGCGTAGAACCTATAAGTCCTTTTCACCAGTTAGTCTCACGAGGTACAGTGCAGGCGTGTGTGTTAGTTTTGGACAAATGAAAATGTCACCAAATACGGCGCACGTTGATCAACTTACGCTAAAAATAACACACCGAATTCGTTTCATGTTATCTTTCTTCTCAGGGTTTGGCGAACTGTTTTTCTTTTTCGCGGAAAGCTAGGGGAACCTTCTAAATTATACGGAGCACCGTGCGAAATAAATATACCCATAAATATGTATTTATTATATATATTACATCGGAGCCGAGGTGGCGCAGTTGGTTGAGGCACTGCGCTATAAACCGGAAGGTCGCGGGTTCGATTCCCTATGGTGTCACTGGAATTTTTCATTTACATAATCCTTCCGGCCACACTGTGGTCCTGGGATCGACTCTGCCTCTAACACAAATGAGTACCAGGAATATTTCCTGAGGGGTGAAGGCGGCCGGTGCGTAGGGCTGACAACCTTACCACCTTTCATGTGTAGATTGTCTGGAAATCTGGAAGCCAGAAACTCCTGGAAACCTGTGGGCCTGTCCAGGCGTGTAAAGGGATTGCTTTACTTTTTAATATACATTATATATAAATATATATTCATATATATTTATGCATGAATATATTTACATATAAATAAGTTTACACATAAATATATATTTATATACAACAAATATGTGAATCGCAAGCATTAGATTACGGGTACATGTCAAATGTTTCCGCGGGAATTCCCCCGACACAGACTTTTTGGAAATACTTACGGTTCGTTTTCCGTTGCTGAGGGTAGGTCATATAATAGGAGTTGAAAGGTAATGTGATCCGTAAGTAATGAACAGGAACGCACACGGAAGGAAGTACTGATGTCCTCAGTGCACGACAGTAGATATAAGAGAATCCTACATTCGTTTAATCCCTTTCGTATTTAAACAGTCTTATCATTAACCCTTTAAAGACGAAGCGTATCTGTTTCATATAAGGACTCAGTGCGTACCGCGCTGTAAACACTCTCCACTTCGGTTATAAAAACCAGTCTCTTAATGTTTTATAAGGCAAAAGTCGCTGTTTGTTCTGAGATCCGTGCAAAACACATAAACGCAATGTGGGCACCACGTAGAATTTTTTAATGTTAAACCTGGTCGTACGTAAAGTTACCGCTAGGCTTTAAAAGGGTAATATGCATGATATGACGTCTCTTATTAAAACACGTGGAATGTGTTAGCCTTTTTAGTTAACCAAGGCAGAGGGTCTTCCTGTTTTCTCATAATTGCCATATCGCCGACCATCTCTTTGCATGTGTTCATCCAATGAGAAATATTTTGCATGCAGAAAAAAAGAGCCCAATTCGTTTCGTTTCGCAGTCCTTCCCTCTTCTACCTGTTCACAGCAGGTGTCGAGGTTGTTTATTTTCACTTGATCACACTCAGACACACACCGTAGTCGGTAGGACTCCTCTGGACGAGGGATCGGCCCGTCGCAGAGACCTCTACCTGACAACACAAACACTCATAAAAGACAAACATCCATGCCCCCGGTGGGATTCGAACCCACGATCCCAGCAAGAGCTCGGCCGCAGACCTACGCCTTATACCGCGCGGCCACTGGGAAATTCATTAGGATCTCTGGCCCAAAATATAGAAATAGAAGTGTTGAAATGGGTACTAAGCTTATTAAGAATTTAGAATAAATGCTGGTATTAAACAAAGCCTACTGTCTGTCGCTGGGTAACACGCAATGTTATAAGTAAAACTTGTCGGTTGCATCATTCGAAGATAAACGGTAAATTTATCCTTATGACTAAGAACTACCAAAGCAGTCGTATGGGTAGTAAAAACGAAGTTCCGAGCATTCTTCTGACCTTTTAAAGCCTGGCGGTAACTTTACGTACCACCAAGTTTAACATTAAAAAATTCTACGTGGTGCCCACATTGCGTTTATGTGTTTTGTACGGATCTCAGAACAAACAGCAACTTTTGCCTTATAAAACATTAAGAGACTGGTTTTTATAACCGACGTGGAGACTGTTTACAGCGCGGTACGCACTGAGTCCTTACATGGAAGAGATACACTTCGTCTTTAATGGATTAAACACGAAACACTAGATGGCAGTGTGTGGTTCAACTTCAGGCTGAATCCGTTTTAACCCCGGTAGACAAGTCAGTTTACCCATCGGACAGGACAAACTGATCAAAAAATATCTATAATCAACAGCAGCAGCAGCAGCAGCAGCAGCAGCAGCAGCAGCAGCAGCAACAACAACAACAACAACAACAACAACAACAAAACTTGTTTATTAAAAACCTAATTGTAGCTACATGTTTCGGCCTGTAGATAGAATTAAGTTTTTAATAAAAACTGTTTAGTTTGATGGATATTTATTGGGCTGTGTGTATACATAACGCAACGAGATATATCACAAGTAGATAGGACAGGACGGTCGACAGGCCTCATAACCACTTTGAAAGCATTGAGGAAAAGTGAATGAATAACCCTGACGGCGGTCGAAATGGTCACCCAGCCCTCTGCCGGTAAAATTGCGAACTGAAATATCTATACGCGCTCGGTACGTTACAGACGTGAGTGAGTATCACGGCTGGCAGTCAGAATACTGGAATATCTGATTGTACCAACCACTGTGGGAATGTTAAAATCTGTCCGCTGTGGTCACAGCATCAGAGGTAGAAATCGTGTCACTTCAATAATTAACGCTGCCAGTGTCATGACAATTACAAGTGGAGTGTGGGTTAATATTTGGTCTTTCCGTAATTTGAGCTTGTTAAACGTACAAAACGCAGATGTACAGTCACAGACAACAAACACTTCAGTTCACGTAGGCACTTTAAGTTAATTAGTAAAAAAATAACGTGGGTCGTGCCATGGCTCAGGCGGTTAGCCGCCGGCCTCCCACCCCGGAGACCCGGGTTCGATCCTGGGTCAGTACATATGGGATTTGTGGTGGACAAAGTGGCATTCGGACACATTTTTCTCCGAGTACTTCGGTTTTCCCCTGTCAATTTCATTCCTGCGGTGCTCCATTAGTAAGGAAAAGGACAAAAATCGTCATATTTATCATAGGGCTGCATAAGAAGCCTCAGGGCTGCGGGGCGCCCATAGCGACTGCTGCGGGGCATTTCACAACTTAAAAAAAAAAGAAAATAGCATAATGTCGTAACACGAAAAACAAGGTTCACTAAGTTAAAGACAGATATGCCTATTGTAATGCTATTCTGCTAATTACGTTCAAAAATTATTTTCTCATGGCGTAACAGCCCCTAATAGGGCAGGGTCTCCTCATTATCGAGGCTTCACCATCACATTCAGACACACCGCACTCAGTAGGGGTCCCCTGGACGACTGATCGGCCCGTCGCAGAGACCTCTACCTGACAACACAAACACTGTACAAGAGAAAAAAAATCCATGCCCCGGTGGGATTCGAACCCACGATCCCAGCAAGCGCTCGGCCGCAGACCTACGCCTTAGACCGCGCGGCCACTGGGATCGGCTTATGTTCAACAGTGCGTTAAAAAAATATCTTTCTCACGTAACTTCACTATACTTTTGTACAGCGACTTAGGTCCTAGACAAGAGGTGATAGATTTTTTGTGCAGAACAATGGAAAATGCTATAGCTACGACCTCTTTGTTTGTTCGCTTCTACTTATTTCTTGAAACTTCGGTTAATTAGCGCCGCTTTTAGACCGCATAGAATGTAAAGATTTAAACAGCAGGATGAATGTTTAATGAACATAAAACAATGCGTAAAAATATGGTACGAATGGAACAAACACACGAAAAGGGAAGGAAAATAAATGCAGAGGAAGAATAACAGAAATATGGACCAGTATGACACTCAGTCAATTACAATATACTAGGTATTACGACATATCTGTCAACTGCACGTCACAGAGTGCCAACAGGCAGCGCCTCTTTTAACAATTATTACACAATAATTTATAAAAAATACGACACAAAAACCTCGAAACTGTTCCCCCGAAAAACAGGTTAAAAGGAAACCGGTCAGATGCACGAATATGAGCGTCAATTAGCTAGTTATTTTAAACGTTTTACGTTTTAGCTGACCGTTTTGCAGTTCGGCTCCACCAGTATGTCAGAGTGCCTGTCACTCAAAAAAAACCTCGAATTCTTTTCATGTTCATTCGAACAACTGTCACATTACCATGACTTCGATTTTTAAATATTCGGCGAACTTGTATTGAAACAGACAGACACTGATTTTTTCAAATTTACAAAATTCTTAGAGAATATGGCGTTCTGGCAAAGGAATGCTCAGAATGAGAACAAAAGATGATAATATAAATACCGTAACAACTGGAGGTTGGAAAAATTTTCTGATAAACAAGCTGAGAATTTCAACTGTATATCCCCGCAATCATTGTCATTATCATCATCATCACAATTAAAATACCGTGGAGGCTGCAGTACGCAGTCATACAACAGAGTTACCCATATTCCATTTCTCCTTGCTACCAAATATTTTCTTCTAGATGACCTACCCACCACACGAGAGTTGACGCTATTCCAATCCTAACTCCATATACATCCAAGACGGTTTCGGTACGGTAATGTAACTGACGAAAGCCTGAAATTACCTTCCATTAAACGCACGTCAAAGCAAGCACTATACAGTGCACTTTAGTGCCAAGGTGTAGGCTAGGATGAAAACAGACTGGAATGCGGTACAAAATAAGCAACTAGAATGAATGACATCCTGTATCTGGAATGAAGAAGGACATCAAAATATTTACACCGGTCCCAAATTATACTTGTTTGTAAGTTTATTTTATGACACTACGTTACGCCAGTCTGGTTAAAGGGGAGGCGACACACCGGGTGCAGTGACGGTGCCGCAGCTCAAGTGATGAGACGCCGGCCTCTCGTCCCAGAGGCTCTGGTTTGATTCCTGGGCAGTGCATTTTGCACTGAGACGTGCTAGTCCCCAGCTGATATTTCACCTATTAACCCTTTAAAGACGAAGCGCATCTGTTTTATATAAGGACTCAGTGCGTACCACGCTGTAAACACTCTACACTTCGGTTATAAAAACCAGTCTGTTAATGTTTTATAAGGCAAAAGTTGCTGTTTGTTCTGAGTTCCGTACAAAACACATAAACGCAATGTGGGCACCACGTACAATTTTTTAAGCCGGGGACGGAACGCGGCCCGTTACACGCCGCCGTTTCCACTGACATGGTCGTACCGCATCAACAAATCTAAGGAAACAAGACAGGCAATGTAAAATAACGTAAAACCTGTGGCACGCTGAGATGTTTGCTGCTTGTAACGCACGTGTCATTGGATCTATTCTCCTTGGATGGATTTGCAGCGAAACGAGAGGGATATCACATTGTTGTCATCAACAGGATACAATGAATTATAATTTGTATTGTTGAGTTACATGTGGGCCGTGATGGCTCAGTCGGTATAGCGACTCGCTACGGGCTGGGCGGTCTGGGGATCGAATCCCGGTGGGGGGGGGGGGGGCGAGATTTTCCGCACCCGTCCAGACCGGCCCTGGGGTCCACCCAGCCTCCTGCATAAAATGTACCGGGTCCCTTTTCCCGCGGGTAAAGTGGCTGGGTGTGGCGTTTATCACCCACCCGCATATGGCGCCGAGTTTTAAGAAAGAGTACAGCTATACCTCTACACCCCCTCTGCGCCTTCATGGCCTGTTCTAGGCCGAGACTTAACTTTACCTTTACTGCTGAGCTACAGATGTCTCAGTCAACAGATTAACGGCAATCAGTCAACAGATTAACCGCACTCAGTCAACAGATTAACCGCAATCAGTCAACAGATTAACCGCACTCAGTCAACAGAATAACCGCAATCAGTCAACAGATTAACCGCACTCAGTCAACAGATTAACCGCACTCAGTCAACAGATTAACCGCACTCAGTCAACGGGTTAACCGCACTCAGTCAACAGGTTAACCGCACTCAGTCAACAGGTTAACCGCACTCAGTCAACAGGTTAACAGCACTCAGTCAACAGATTAACCGAACTCAGTCAACAGGTTAACCGCACTCAGTCAACAGGTTAACCGCACTCAGTCAACAGGTTAACCGCACTCAGGTGTTCAAGTAAAGGGCGCGATATTTTGTCCGATTTCAACCAAATATCAGTTTTCTCGACACATTTTAATAAAAATCTCCAATGTCAAATGTGACGAAAATCCATCCAGTCGGAGCGGAGTTGATACATGGGGTCACACAGACGGATGGGCATGACGAAGCCAATGAGCGCTTTCCGCCTCTATAGGAAAAGCTCTTATTAGCTTTTAGCCTCTGCGATATTTTGGGTGACTGAGGAAGCATTACAAATAGAAACACTTTAGTAATCACAGCATTTCTCTTTATAATGCGTAGTCGCATCTACGTTATGCACAACACTAGACCTTGTTGTACAGATTAGTGTACATGAGATAAGGAGGTTACAAAACATAATAATCAGTGTAAGACAAACGACAGTCTAGCAACAAATCTGCCGCATGTAGACTGGTGAAGACCTGATGTTAGCAGTACCACCCACAGAAACGTATTTGGCACTGAACTAATCAATTTGATTTGATCTGATTTAACACTTTAAAGACGAAACGCATTCTGCCTAATATAAAGACTCAGTGCGCACCGCGCAGTAAACACTCTCCACCTCGGTTCCCTTTAAAGACGAAACGCATTCTTTCTAATATAAAGACTCAGTGCGTACCGCGTAGTAAACACTCTCCACCTCGGTTCCCTTTAAAGACGAAACGCATTCTGCCTAATATAAAGACTCAGTGCGTACCGCGCAGTAAACACTCTCCACCTCGGTTCCCTTTAAAGACGAAACGCATTCTGCCTAATATAAAGACTCAGTGCGTACCGCGCAGTAAACCCTCTCCACCTCAGTTCCCTTTAAACACGAAACGCATTCTGTCTAATATAAAGACTCAGGGCGTACGGCGCAGTAAACACTCTCCACCTCAGTTTAAAAAACCAGTCATTTGATGACGTGTCAGGTAAAAGTTGCAGATTGTTCCCAGATAAGTACAAAACACATAAACGCAATGTGAGAACCATGGAGAATTGATTAAAGTTAAGCCTGGCGGTACGTAAAGTTACCGCTAGGCTTTAAAAGGTTAATGCTCTTGCAGTATTTTCTATCATAGATAACTATCTATCAAGGATATTCTGAATACAACGGATATGATAAACACACGTATATATCTGCCCTGTTTATCAGTGAGTCCTTTTGGTATGCAGTACGTTTGTTTGTGCTTTGTCCAATAACATTCAAGTAGTTTTATCTGAATTACCTTGCTTCCTCAAGCGAACACAAGCATCTGTTAATATGCCTGCAAACAAGTAATTTCAATTTCCTATAGAACCAAACTGCACTCAAAGTACACAAGTTCGTGATGATAATAGGGGGTCGGGGGGGGGGGGGTGAGACTATTTCCGAACAGACGACGTGTACGAAGTTTGATATTTAAGACTCAATTCGGAGCAATGGCAACAACAGCAGCTCGTGTTCTGTAGATTGCTGACAGTGGTTAGGCACAGCTACACTCCGTGGACTGTCCTACACTCTATGGTTTGTGGTGGCGACCTTTACAGTTATGTCATATAATACAGCAGCCTTCTAGTTCCCTTTCCGTAACTATATTACGTCTATATATTTATTTCATGGTCATTTATTACGACAGAGCATAAGGGACATATGTACTGAAAGTGGGCGACAGACAGCTGCAATGTTACGTGTCTCATGCAGCTGAATACGTAGCAAACAAAATATATCGTCAGTTGCGGGTAAATATTATTGTATGACAGCACGATGGTAGAGGTCAGTGCTTTCGGTATAATAAATTAATGGCAAAATGAAGACTTGCAGCTTAAAAACGATGTCTGCTTCAAACACCAAAGGAAAAAGCAGCTTCTGTTCAGTAGGGAAAATAATAATTTATTGCGCAAGGAAGGAAATACCACAAACACTGACACAGACGCTAATAATAAGATGGTTAGACTTCGGTGTTTTTTCCTCCTGTCCTACAAATTTCGGTATTTTTTCTTTCTGTTTCCTATATTTCGTTGCGTTTTACTTCTGTCTTCTACATTCCGGGGAATTTTTCTTCTCTACTCTAGATTTCGGTCAATTTTTCCCTTCTGTCCTCTAGAGTTCGGTGAATTTTTCCTTCTGTCCTCTATATCTCCGCGCATTTTTCTTCTGTCTTCTAGATTTCGCTGTGCTTCTCCTTCTGTCTCCTAGAGCTCGGTGGACTTTCCTTCTGTCCTACATATTTCGGTGTACTTCCCCTCTGTCCTCTAGATTTCCTTGCCTTTCTTTTCCGTCCCCCAGAATATGGTGCACTTCTCCTTCTGTCCTCTAGAGTTTCGTGCATTTTTCTTTCTGTCCTCTAGAGTTCTGTGTATTTCTCCTGCAGACCCTTACATTTCGCTGCATACTTTCCTTCTGTGCTCTATATTTTGTTGCGATATACTGTTTTGTCCTGTGGATTTCGGTGCATTTCTCCTTCTGTCCTCTAAGATTGGCAAACTTTTTCCCTTCTGTACTCTAGATTCCGGTGCATTCTTTCGCCTGACGTAAACACAAACCGACACCGTAACCAAACCTGCACATCTGTAGACACAGGAATACATCTCTGTCAAAGTTTAGCAAGATAAAACTGCCTCTCACAAACACAATTGTTCCTTCAAGTTCTCAAAGGATTAGAATCAAAGTGTTTATATTCGTCAGCTACAAAAACAGATCTTGCAATGGCAGTGTTATTGAATCACTGTCTACAAAGATGCGACACTGATGTCTGTGTCAAATCCCAGCAGCAACGCGCCGCAATCTCTTCTCTTTAATTAACTTCTCTCTTCTTAACGCCGCTCTACTGTTACTCGGTGTGCAGAAGAGAAGGAAGCACACACAGCAGGAGAGGAAATAGGAGCCACGAGGATCTTGTAACAAAAACAAGCCAAATGCATTTCAGCCACTAGCCGAGAGCTTACAGCAATATTTTTGACGCAGTGGCCATTGCAGTTACTATCCTATCGAAAATCTCATTTCTAAGAGGAAACTGATAAAGCATTTTCTTCTTTCTTCTATATCCTCTTTCAGGCAATGACTAGCCACAAGCGGGTTATTGTTCTCTTCTCTGCCTCGTACGTATGGATATTTTTTCATAATATTTCCTGTGGTATTCATTTTATACCTTTTTCTCTTGGAAATTCACTTTGTTTCTCATTAGATGTATTCACGTTCTCCATTACACACGTGGCGGAAGTCGTTTAAAACTACGTGCAACATGTCAAACAATGACTATCAGGTGTCTTTTTTCCACTCTGCATACTGACTGTTCAGTCTTTCTCAACGCATAAATACTTCAGGGGATCTTTTAAAATTGCCCACACCGTGTAAGTGTGAATTTAATTTGCATTATTAGAACTAACTCGATGGAAGGATGATATTAAAATGGATCTTCAAGAAGTGGGATGGAAGGACATGGATTGTATTGAGCTGGATCAGGACAGGGACAGGTGGCGGGCTGTTGTGAATGCGGTAACGAACCTCCGGGTTCCATAAAATGTGTGAAATTTCTTGACTAGCTAAGAAACTGTTAGCTTCTCAAGAAGGCCTCTGCTCCATGGAGTTCGTTCTTTCGTTCGTTCGTTCGTTCGTTCGACAGTTAGATAGTTAGTTAGTTAGTTAGTTAGTTGGTTAGTCAGTCAGTTAGGACCAACTTGTACACTAAGAAAACACAATATATCAGGTTTTACACAATTCCCGACATGTTTCGGTGTGGATCTACACCATCAACAGGGGAATCTTAACAGAAAACTTCGAAACTACTGAAGAAAAACACGGTTTTAGTTACATAAAAGTAGATAACTAAACCTGTGTTTTTCTTCAGTAGTTTCGAAGTGTCCTATCAAGATTCCCCTGAGGATGGTGTAGATCCACACCGAAACATGTCGGAAATTGTGTAAAACTTAATATATTGTGTTTTCTTACTGTACAAGTTGGTCCTAATATGCAAATTAAATTCAGAGGCTCTTTTAAGATCACATTACAGCGGATTTCGTTCTGGTACATTACAGGTTCCTGCGATGTTTTAAGGCCTAATGATGAGTTTTATTTTTACACAGTGTAATGATGCGTGACATTATGTCAGCAAGTCAAACTCAAGCGCTATTACTTCTGCTCGTGGCATTTAAACCTGTGCCATTGATACGTACCGGCCATTTAAACCTGTGCCACTGACACGTACCGGCCATTGAAACCTGTGCCACTGACACGTACCGGCCATTTAAACCTGTGCCATTGCGACGTACCGGCCATTAAAACCTGTGCCACTGACACGTACCGGGCATTTAAACCTGTGCCACTGACACGTACCGGCCATTTAAACCTTGGTCCTTCAACAGCTAAGATGATCGCCTTCCGCGTTGTGACGCCACGTAGTTTGGTCGACAGGTACAGAAGTTTCGGAGAAACCTGCTTGTATCTTCAGAGCAGACGAAGAAGATGTCAAGCCAATCCGCATCTAGTCTCATAAAACCGTAATTTAAATTAAAAAGTTCGCCAGTTAGGTTATAAACTGTTAAATGTTGCAGGTGTAAAAAATAATGACAACTTGTTGCACAGTGGTTAATAAAATGCCAAAATATTTAGTTTCATAAACAGTGAGGGTAGAGACACATGGTTTTCGATGACTCGCCAAATTTTCAGTAATTCTGGTTCGTTTTTTCTGTCGTCTTTTACATCTGAAGGCAAAATGCACTTGTTAAATTACGGACCACGAGAAAAAGAGCAGGTTAAATTATTTTAAATTCCCAACTGAGTGACCTGAACCCATTTATCAAGCGAATTTGTGACCAATTCAAACGAAAATCTGTAAATAGTAAGTACATACGACTGGTGATTATGAAGGAACGAGAATTAGCCCTTTAAAGACGAAACACATCTGTTTTATGTAAGGACCCACTCCGTACCGCGCTGTAAACACTCTCCACTTCGGTTATAAAAACCAGTCTCTTAACGTTTTATAAGGCAAAAGTTGCTGTTTGTTCTGAGATCCGTACAAAACACATAAACGCAATGTGGGCAACACGTAGAATTTGTTAATGTTAAACCTGATGGTATGTAAAGTTACCACTAGGCTTTAAAAGGTTAAAGGCCGCAAGCCCTCAAACACAGATATTTCGCCATTAAAAGAATACCTGTATAACGCCTGCAGATCTGTGATTAGACTATTTACAGTACAGATGTGGCGGAGAAGTTGCCGCTTGCGCTCGGCGAATCGCTGTCACACACGTTGAGAGAGGGAAATGTTTAAAAGACGCTGTTAGTATGAACGACTTGACATTTGAGTCTCTTGCTGTGGTGCTGCTGAAGATTAAAATCGTTTGGGGTGTTACACTATTTTTTTGGGTAAACGGTTCCTGACGTTTCCAAGTATCATAGTGCCTTCTATTTCGGGACAAAGCAGTCCATGAGCTACTTGACCCTAATGATAAAAATACTACGATGCTGAAACACTCCGCGAAGTGTTTATCAAAGGCTATAGCATAACATTACAGAAATATTTAATCTTTGAACTATACTTTGCTTCGAGACAAGAGTTACGCTTTGCTTTATGCAGTTCTATATCATTTTCACGCTAGAATGCCGGTACCGGAAGAAATATCGCATGTATCTGTCGTCCACGCAAACAACTGGACCCATCAAACATATATATATATATTATATAGGCCTACATACATATACACACACATTAACACAATCAAGTATAACATGTGGTAAATTTAACACAAGAAAAAACATTCAGAAACAGTTGCAAATGAACAGGAAAATAATTTTTCTTTACTTTGATGTGTACCATTCCCTTTGTGTTTTTCAATGTCAACAAATTAAAAACGCCGACAAATATAACCACAATGTATTGAAAACCAATGCTTGTTTCCATTATGGTACACGTTTCGGCCCTAACATACCACCAGCAGAATCTTTGTAAAATACAGAAAATATATAAATCGAAGTAATTTCGTTGTAGTACATATTTTAAAATTGGTGTCAGGTCTTAGCCACACATAAATGCATAATAACGTAAGGTAATTTCGTCTACTGTCATAATTTTAAAATTTGATAAAATATATTGCACACCGCACGTTCCATTGCGAACTCATACTGGAGAACTGATCCAGTTTAAAGATCGTAAATAGATTACTGACCATGTTAATAAAATTTTCGTTACACCGAAATTCAATGGAAGTTTTTATTATTTGTTTTGTCATGTGATACTATAGAAGAACCTGACGCAACTTCTCTATAACAAAACGGACAGAGTGCAGGTTGATAATTAACTTATTACCATGAAGGGTGTAAATCCATCGCAATGTATTCGGTTGCATGGGCCCCAACATTTTCTTGGGGGGGCGAAGGGCCATGAGAAACCTTGTTGAATTTCAGATTTTGTATCAGACTATTTTACAGGGGTACGTACCGTCTGTATGGTATATCATTTGAGAATAATGTGAAGATATGGCAAATAAATTTATTTTCTCCCTTGCCCAAGAAATGTTTTCAACTTGACTTTATGTAACGATCAGAAACTTGTACGGCCTTTCTCTTTTGCAGGTTTGTCGTATTACCTGATAACTCGAGACGTGCACACTGACATCAGCGGGCAAAGTGAGTCGTAAGCAAATACGTACAAATTAACCCTTTAAAAACGAAGCGTATCTGTTGTATATAAGGACTGAGTGCCTACCGCGCTGTAAACACTCTCCACTTCGGTTATAAAAACCAGTCTCTTAATGTTTTATAAGGCAAAAGTTGCTGTTTGTTCTCAGATCCGTACAAAACACATAAACGCAATGTGGGCACCACGCAGAATTTTTTAACCCTTTAAAGACGAAGCATATCTCTTTTATATAAGGACTCAGTATGTACCGCGCTGTAAACACTCTCCACTTCGGTTATAAAAACCAGTCTCTTAATGTTTTATAAGGCAAAAGTTGCTGTTTGTTCTGAGATCCGTACAAAACACATAAACGCAATGTGGACACCACGTAGAATTTTTTAATGTTAAACCTGGCGGTACGTAAAGTTACCGCTAGGCCTTAAACAGTTAATCGAGAAGATACGCCCTAGACAAAGTAACTTGCACAAGAAAATAGCATCTGAGAATAACGTAAGAGACCCGCTTCATTTCACGTGTTTCACACAACATGTTGTATCGAAAAAGAAATATAAATTCGCACAAAATTTACACGACTGCGTTAGAAACTATAAACTGAATAAGGAATAAATAATGGTAATGTAATGCAGTCCCATTACAGACCTGGACAGGCCTACAGGGTCCCAGGAGGTTGAGGCTCCCAGATTTCTAGACAATCGACACATGAAGGTGGTAGTTTGTCAGCCCTACGCACCGGCCGCCTTTACCCCCCAGGAAATATTCCTGGTACTCATTTCCGTTAGAGGCTGAGTCGACCCCAGGGCCATAGTGCGGCCGGAAGGATTAGGCCAATGAAAAATCCACTGACACCATCCGGAATCGAACCCGCGACCTTCCGGCTTGTAGCGCAGTGCCTCAACCAACTGCGCCACCGCGGCCCCGAATAAATAACAACAGAATTTAGTATTCTCTCTCTTCATGAATATACTGCAGAAAAAAGAATAAAATAACCAAAAATATTTAGGACCGGATAAATTTAGCATGGCCTGGACTGGAACCCCAGACTGTTAGGCCCGCAGAAAGCCATTACACAGACTACGCTGTACCGGCCTTGTACCTACTTTATACGGAAACCAATAACAGGAGCACAGCCATGAGGGGCACACGTTACCGATCTTACATTTAGCTCCATGAAAAAAGCTTGCAAATTTTCAGTGTTAAAAAACGGAGTTGACACAGTAAGATTTAGAATAAAAAGCATTACGCAGA
Organism: Coptotermes formosanus; assembly: GCA_013340265.1. Classification (NCBI taxonomy): domain Eukaryota; kingdom Metazoa; phylum Arthropoda; class Insecta; order Blattodea; family Rhinotermitidae; genus Coptotermes; species Coptotermes formosanus. The sequence goes on along the minus strand of BLKM01000764.1, from coordinate 1,259,310 downwards.
GGATAGTGCACATTGCGCGCACTGAATATTTCTGTAATAACACGACAGAGAGGTCAGTAAAACAAATAAAAACAAACGAGTGCAGAATTACATACAGAAAGTCGCCCTCTTCCTGACTGGCTAAACGGCAAGGAGAAAATACATATAAATGAAACGTGAAAAAGTTTTATTAAAACTAGAAACGTAAATCACAAGATTACCGTGCACTTAAGTACGGCTTAAGAAAATGACCGTAAAATTTAGGTGGGTTCAGTAACTCGGCACCGGCAGTAAATCTTCCTTCCCGTTACACCTGAGATATACAGCTATTTTGCGTGAACCCTTTTTTTTGTTCCACTTCTCCTACGGATAGATGTTACTGCAAGACAAAACCATGTGTATTGCTCAGGTTTGGATAATGGGGACAGTGTGTGTCCTCTGTGAGGTATGAACTGATTCTTTACACTAGTTTGTTTTAATTTATGTCTTCAAAATGTTATTTCTGGTACCAGTGTGCCTCGCATTCGTGGGATAACAAATGTAGATACGTACGAAGAGGCACAGTGCAACATGGGATTTTTTAAAACTTATATATTACACGGATTTTTAATTTTAATTAACAAAGTGAACTCAACTTAGCTTTCATGACATTTATTTTAGACTCTGCACTTTAAACCAACAATTGCATTATCCACATTCTCAATTAAATATCAGATTAACCTTTCAAAGCCTAACGGTAACCTTATGTACCACCGGGCTTAACATTCAAAAATTCTACGTGGTGCTGACATTGCATTTATGTGTTTTGTGTGGATCTCAGAATAAACAGCAACTTTTGCCTTATAAAACATTACCAGATTGGTTTTTATAACTGAAGTGGAGAGTGTTTACAGAGCGGTACGCACTGAGTTCTTATGTAAAACAGATACGCTTCGTCTTTAAAGAGTTAAACAATCCATATCAAATGGCGACATCCCCTTAATTCGGGCGGAGGGCTGTACAAAAAATAAGTGTTATAAATCCTGCAACCAAATATTTAATTCCAGCGATACTGAGATTAGGCCATTACGCATTTTCGTCAACAATATAGAAATATCACCTCTAAGCATGTTACAAGATTTCACCAAGTACGTCCCAAAATCGAGACGTCTTTTAGCGTACTGTTAAGCAACCCACTACATGCATATAAACGTCCTACGCCTTCAGTGACTGATAATGCCTAACTAGCTAATACACGGGCAGAATTATCCGAAGCTTCAACACAGCCCCGTTGTCACAGGTTGGGACCTTGTGCCATTCTGTCCCTGCAACATATATTTTACTCTCCAATCTTAAATTCCACCTCGAAGGCACACTTTTAAAAGATGTGTGCATATTCCTTATTTATCTCATCCTAGCTACACGTCCAGCCCATCTTACATTTCATTACCTTAAAAATACTGGATAACCTGACCTGTAACTTTTGAAGTTTCCCTTTATGCAACACTTTAAAGTTACAGACTTGTGGAATGGGACCCCACATACTTGGCAGAGAATTTCCGACGTTTTTGAGAAACATGCTGTCTCTAACTTCACAAGAAAAGAGTATTTCTAACCCGAAGTTCACATCTCAGAAAATTAATTAATTAATTAATTAATCAATTCATTCATTCATTCATTCATTCATTCATTCATTCATTCATTCATTCATTCATTCATTCATTCATTCATTACGTAGTCTGTCTTACGACAGGTCCGTAGCCTCTTCCAAAGCGAGTTCCCCACACAGTGCGATCTAGTGCTTCCTCTTTCAATTTACAGTACTTATTCTCTTTTCCTTAAGGTCATCCAGCAGCTGCTTATATCTTCTTCCTCATCTTTCCGTCATTTCTATCCTTTCCTCTACCCAGAATACTGTAGTCCTATAAGTCATCTACTTGAAAACAGCAAATCTCTATTTTATATCAAACTTCCAGTCCTACAACATGTTCTGTATTTTCCCAAATGCTTCAAATTACAATACTATGTTGAACACTGCTACATGTTTCGATATATTGTGGGATCATCATCAGGGAATCACATTAAAGCAACACTGCACAATGCTGAACTGGCAATCCATGTACACAATAAGAAGATGTAAAAAAGTCAACCAGTTAAAATTTAGGCGTTTGTTGTACAATGGATCCTGGTGTGCTGTGTTTTGGAGACAGCCTACGTATCTAAGGAAGAATAAGACGGATAATGCGCGGAATGGACAATATAAAATCTATTTTATAATTGTTCGTTTACATAATTCGTCTCGTCGTAGATTCAAATACTTCTCTGATCATTTTGTTTAAACAACTTGCAATTTACGCACACACGTAAAATGTAGCAACGTGTCTCACACGCACACAAAATAGCTGTCAGTCCACTATCGTTTCGTCTTGCTAAGTAAGAATTATAACAACCCTTCCTTGTACTAAATAATGACAGACATTTCCAGAGCACATTATGTCACCCTCACCGTAACTGCTCATTACCGTTTCTCTTCTTCGATACTTAAATTCCGAAACATTTACAAATACGGTATAACTCCAATGATTTGGACGCCGGTTATCCGGATGGCCAATTATCCGGATCGGCTTCTTAACTTCGGATAACTTTGTTGAGAATCCTGCAAAAACTAACCTGCCTTGAAATTGCCGGTTATCGTATGAAGTGCATTACCGTAAAGTGTTACTGGCAGTCTATTACTTAAAATCAGGCGTGGTCGAAAGGTCTAGATGCAGGTAAAGGTAAAGCAGTCCCATTACAGGCCTGGACAGGCCATTAGGTTTCCAGGAGGTTGAGGCGCCCAGATTTCTAGACAATCGGAATGTGAAGGTGGTAAGGTTGTCAGCCCCACGCACCGGCTGCCTTTACCCCCCACCTGGTACTCATTTCTGTTAGAGGCTGAGTCGACCCCAGGGCCATAGTGCGACCGAAAGGATTATGCCAATGAAAAAATCCACTGACACCATCGGGAATCGAACCCGCGACCTTCCGGTTTGTAGCGCAGTGCCTCAACTAACTGCGCCCCCTACATACTGTAAACCAGACCAGGAATTCCCACTTGTCAAATACACATAAGCATTATAAGCAAATTAAGCATTAATGTTCTATTTGTGCGTAAATAAATATGCAGCCTAAAATAGCCGTTTGTATAACTCCTTTTTCCACTTTAAACTGCCGATGTTGCCTACTTTCAAAGAAAAATCCAATTATACGGATTTTCCGCATGTCCGGACGGCTCGTGGTCCCAATTATTCCGCATAATCGGAGTTATACTGTAATTTATATCACGCTGCAGAAAGAATTTAAAGTTAATTTCATTTCGTACGATGTTTGCCTTCATATTCTTGCATTACACATTCGAGATTTGAAGACGAAAACAGAAATTAAATCGGAGGCGCCAATGAAAACATATTTAATGCTGTCACAACAGAATTTCCTTTGACAGAAGCAATTTCAGAATAAAGTACAGCTTTCAGTCGGAATTTCTTATAACATCAAAAATGTCTGAAATAAGTACTCGCTACTCGCGTTTTCACTGGTGTGTTTGACAGTTGGACAGAACGTGATTGAAAAGTCACAGATGCTGTTAAATAACCGATAGCGTTAAATTCCTAACTAAAGATATCACTCGTCGCGGTTGCATATTCAATGTGGCCCTCTCCAGAACACTGTAAGCTTAACTGTAAGTTTCTATTCCCAATTTCCAAACCAAAACCAAATCATACGTGACAGTTCACAGAACGCCATGAGCTTTACGATGATTCCAATCCTTGCACTGCACGAATAACAGCAACATAATATTCTGTTTATTTTATTAAAAATATTATTATATTAAATTTATTTAGAATCCGTGTACAAATATTGGGGTTTCCTTATGTTATCGTATATTCCAATCACGTAGTAGGTAGAAAGTTATTGTTTTAAATGTGAGCTACTGTAAAAAAATTGTGAATTATTTTAAAAACTTATTACATGAAGTTAATGTTATTGTTTGTCCTTACGCAATATCAGTCTATATAAAATCGTGTTTTCTTAACACTTTTACCACTCTTCTCCTTTCCTTCTCTTTTTTTTTACTTTTGTACTTGAGGACTTTTTTCTTCTTACGACCTATACCGTGTATTTATATCAAGTCTGCTTCCTTTCCTTGAGTTTTCTTTCCTTTCTTACAGAGTGTCCACAGAGTAAGTTTAGACTTCTATTTGTTTTTGTTGTAAACTCATATATTAGACCGGCACGCTGTCTACACTTGCACTCCTGCCACTAGTCAACAGCAAACTTGTCAAGGGGTTAAAAATATAGTAAGCGAATTACAGTTTTTGACCCGACAGGAACAAGATGCGAAGCAAGGGATGTCTGGCTTGCCTGAGAGAAGCTTAAATTTAACAAAGTGTCACGGTTAAGTGTGCTAATTGCACAGGGTTCTGCTACGTTGGTTAACTTCTCTGCTTCAGAAAGTCAATGAATACTTGCTAAATAATAAACACCAACTAATGCACCAAAATATATACAATCTTTATTCGTGAAAGTCTCCTACATGTTTCGACCCTGCTGGGCCATCTTCACGGAGAATAGTTTCTGATACGCTATGGTTGCGTTTCTACAGGTTTGCGTGAATATGCCCTAGGGCACATTCACGCAACTATAGCGTATCAGAAACTATTCTCCCTGAAGATGGCCCAGCAGGGTCGAAACATGTATGAGACTTTCACGAATAAATATTATATATATTTTGGTGCGTCAGTTGGTGTGTATTATTTCGTACGATGCAGTGCACGGACATGGGACGCATTGAATAATTGCTCATTTTAGCAATGACTGTCGTGCTGTTACAATTTCTAAGTGCGTTCCCTGCTGCTTCACAACCCTGTTGTAATATTCCTTCGTAGAGTCGAAACAGAGAACTTCCTCTCACTGTGAAGACTTTATAGGCGCGTTCGCAAAATTGTGGAAAGCAACCATGAGCTTCGTCATGTCTGTCCGTCCGCATGCAACAACTGGGCTCCTACTGGACCGATTTTAACGAAATTTGATATTCGAGCATTTTTAGAAAATCTGTCGAAAGCAAAGTTTCATTAAAACCTGACAAAAATAACAGATACTTTACATGAAGACCTGTGTACATTTATCATAATATCTCGCTGAAATTCTTCTTAGAATGAGAAATGTTTCAGACAAAGTTGTAGAGAAAATCAAAACACACATTTTACGTTCAATAATTTTTTTCCCGAAAATCGTGCCGTTTATGAGATAATGTGGAAAAAATATGGTACAGCCGGACACGCCACAGATGGCAATATAATACAGCGCATGCGCTTTGCATGCAAGACAACTATGCTACAGACACACCCTCAGAACATGTAATACTTACTGCTTTTCTACGGCAAAATTTGTTACGCGAACGCCCGTCTGTGTTACATCTACGTGCACTGCTTGTCTTGTTATTATCATGATATATAACCGTTCGTGCCGCACGTGAGGGCGGACTGCTACACAAAACCGAAGTGTGTGTCAAATCGTGTCACATGAGACCGCGTTCCCCTGGCCTGCCAATACTCCCTACTCTAAGCCAGATAAATGATTTGTACGTCAACAGCTCCTTCTTTAGTATTTATTTTAATATTATAATCCAATCTAAAGCTAGGTCTATCAAATAAACTTTTGCATACGTTTTCCGGCCAAAACCTTGTGTTCATTTCCCACGGCTCAGTAACAACAACAACAACAATAACAACAACAACAACAACAACAACAACAACAACAACAACAACAACAACTCACGGATCCTCTACTATAGTTGCTTAAAACAGCGACAGGCCTAAAAGAGGCAAGAAGTCTGCAAAACATACATCAAATTACAAAAGTAATATAAAAATAGGATACAAAATAGCGGGATGTGCAACGCTTTTATAAAGCAAGTGTTCTGGTAACAAATGGTGTCAGTGACGTTTACATTAACCCTTTAAAGAAGAACCGTATCTGTTTTATATAAGGACTCAGTGCGTACCGCGCTGTAAACACTCTCCACTTCGGTTATAAAAACCAATCTCTTAATGTTTCATAAGGCAAAAGTTGCTGTTTGTTCTGAGATCCGTACAAAACACAAAAACGCAACGTGGGCACCACGTAGAATTTTTTAATGTTAAACCTGGTGGTACGTAAAGTTACCGGTAGGCTTTAAAGGGTTAAATACCGTTTTTATAACAATACGTGTCGCTTGTAGATAGAATGGGGTAAAACTGACCACAGTCTGGCCACAAGTATCCACTGCCCTGTAGGAGGCGGAAATTTTATGCATTTACAAACGTACACCCCTAACCCTGATACTAAATTCTGAATCATAATATTTGAGTTGTAGAACAATGGACAGAATAACAGTGTACTCTGCACATGAAGATCTACGTGCGAAATTGTATTGGCAGCGCTGAGATCAATTTATTTTAAGACGCGCAGCAGTCTATGTAAAATACCAGCAGATACGTGATCTGAAATTTATACAAATTCCTCACTACTCTTTATATCCAGCTACTCAAACTGCAATCCCTCGGGAACTGCCTTGACGTTTACTTCAAACGGAAATGCAAACAAGCGTAAATACTCTCCCTGTTCCATAGAATAAATACAGAAACCTGGATTCCTAAATCTTCTCTCGCAGCAACAATTTGAATCACATCATCTGCTGCGTTCTAAAATTTTCATTCAATTTCTACATCTAAAGTTGAAACTCTTGTTTGTTTGTTTGTATTGGGCACTTTGTCCAAGCAAATAAAATATACATGGGTGCTCTTTACTCAATAAAGATATTTTCTGCCTGACTTTGAGAAAAAATACATTTATTTTCGTCTCTGATTGTCTTTCACATCGCCCTAATCCATAAGCATGAAAGCCAGATACAAAATTGTGCTTTCAAAAAAACTTTAAACACCGACGAATGCACATACAGTTTTTTTTGTCAATTATAACACACTCCTACATGTTTCGACCCTGCTGGGTCATCTTCAGGGAGAAAACTTCCGTTGTCGTTACACTACGTTGCACTACACAGAGTGCACAGTCAACAGCACATTCTCGCTCAACTGTATAGTGCAACGTAGTGTAACGACAACGGAAGGTTTCTCCCTGAAGATGACCCAGCAGGGTCGAAACTTGTAGGAGTATGTTATAATTGACGAAAAAACTCTTTGTGCATTCGTTGGTGTTTAAAGTTTTTTTGTATAATATAGTGCGCGGACAGGGAACACATTAAAATTGTGTTCCCAAAATTTGAGGCTCTCTTCGCTCTGCTGATGAAGAGGCTCGTCTGTCGGCATATGACGCCGTGTTCACTGTCACGTAGATACAAAAGTTTCTGAGGAGCTTTCCGCCTCCATCTTCACATCTTCGTGTGGTACCCTGAATAAGTAAGCAGAAACTCTTCCGAAACGTTCATATACACAGAACAATCTACAAGGCGTCATATCCGAACACTGAAATCTTAAAGTAAACTACATTTAGAATTTGTAGAACTTGTGCCGTAACGCTTTATGCAGTCGAACTTTGGCTCAAGGACGTTACATTCATTCATCGTATACACTGAACTTACTAAAAGTTCTATTGGTCTGTGTTATATATAATTACGACGTTTCGGGGACAGCATTGGGTCCCATTTTTACATTAACCATTTAAAAACGAAGCGTATCTGTTTTATATAAGGACTCAGTGCGTACCGCGCTGTAAACACTCTCCACTTTGGTTATAAAAACCAATCTCTTAATGTTTTATAAGGCAAAAGTTGCTGTTTGTTCTGAGATCCGTACAAAACACATAAACGCAATGTGGGCACCACGTAGAATTTTTTAATGTGAAACCTGGCGGTACGTAAAGTTACCGCTGGGCTTTAAAATGTTAAATTAAGGTTAACCCTCACTGAGGAAGGGAACCTATCCCGCCCCAGAAGTAATGTTTTTAATTTTACACGCGTTCGTAGAATTTTGAACAGCGACTATTAGCTCAGTGATATATGCCCCTGTCTGTCCGTCCGCACCTAACAACTACGCCCCCAACTGGACGAATTTCCATCAAATTTGATATTTGAGCAGTTTTTCGAAAATCTGTCGAGAAATTTCAGGTGTCACCAACTTCTGACAAGAATAAAGGGTACTTTACACAAAGACCTACACACACACATTTATGACATCTCGCCCAATTTATCTTAGAATGAGAAATGTTTCAGACAAAATTTGTAGAGAAAATCAAAACACACATTTTATGTTCAATAACTTTTTTCCGAAATTGGTGCCATTTATGAGATAATGTGGAAAAATATGGTAGAACCAGACAGGTCACAGTTGACCATACCATATCTAACACCTACATAATTATATGCCACGTTTTCGGACATCTTCGTTATGATGATTTTTGTGGTGGTGGTGGTGGCGATGATGATGATGATGATCATCATCATAATCATGCACGTCAGTCCGTTGTTGCACTGTAGGTCCGTGAGTGCAATGTGCTTCTGTAAGCCCATATCTGAAGTAAAGGGGGGATCTGTCGTCTTATAAGACAAATCCCCGTGTAGCCAGTATACGCGGTAGGGCTGGCACTTCCCACAGCCTCAGACGTTCTTTGTGTCTGCTAACAACCGGGTCACTTGCGTGCTACATGACACACAACTTCACACGTCCGTAGCAATCATCTTTAGACCCGAGCACAGAATTAAAAGCACCACCAACTAAGCATACTTTAGAGGCGCTGTGTCGTGCTTAGCACGAAGCACGGCACTCACAGAACAATGAGCTACCGTCAGCGAGGGTGAACGGTGCACTGCGGGCGTGCGGAACCGGTGCTTAGAACAAATGACGTCAGGGGTACGTGTAAAAAGTACGAACATTAGTTGAGGTTCATACTAATTCCACGTAGCGGAGACTTTCTGCAAAAGCTAAGACGTTCTCAGAGAAGAAACTCCTCTTATTTCAATGGGACCAGAAGGTTCATTACCGCTTTCACATCAGCCCACCACTTGTCTTTATCCAGATCAACCCATCCCAAACGATTTATTTATAATCAATTTTAATATTATCCCCCGTCTACATGTAGATCTTTCAAGAGGCCTCTTTCCCTCAGGTTTACCCACCAAAACACTGCGTGCACCCTCTTCCCCACCGTACGTGCAACACGGCCCACGAATTTCACACTTTGTCATCCGGTTAATATTTTGTGAAAAATAAAAAATATTGCATTTCCTCACTCAGCTATTTTCTCCAGTCTCCATATATACATACGTGCTATCGAGAGCAACTATTCCACATGAATACGAATTCACGCTATCAATTATGGAAATATTATGTTTGAAGGTATTTGACCCTTTAAAGACGAAGCTTGTCTGTTTTATATAAGGACTGAGTGCGTACCGCGCTGTAAACACTCTCCACTTCGGTTATAAAAACCAGTCTCTTAATGTTTTATAAGGCAAAAGTTGCTGTTTGTTCTGAGATCCGTACAAAACACATAAACGCAATGTTGGCACCACGTAGAATTTTTTATTCTTAAACTTGGTCGAATGTAAAGTTACCCCTAGGCTTAATGAGCTACGAGAACGTTCCAAGATAAAATTTAGCGTCAGATATCACTCCCTGAGCAGAGACAAATACAGATGAGTAATAATAACGACAGGTGTTTAACGCAGATGTTAAAAACACAAACAGCCTTTTAGGATGAATGCCGTTACATACGCATCTCAAGAAGGGAAGCTACTACACGTAAAACCCGCTTCATCCTAAAGAACCATGAATTTGGCCCACAAAGTGAATTTGGCCCACAAAGTGAATTTATGCGTTTTGCATGATTCTCAGATAAACACTGATTATTTGTATATATAAACGTAATTGACTGAATTTCGTAATGGAAACGCGGTGCACTGTCCGTGAATTAAACGCCAATTTTTGAAAATTTGATTTAAATCGACCGCATCTTGAGAGAGTTAAAATATGTAAAGGTAAAGCACTCCCATTGCAGGCCTGGACAGGCCCTGAGGGTTCCAGGTGGTCGAGGCTCCCATATTTCTAGACAATCGGCACATGAAGGTGGTAAGCTTGTCAGCTCTACGCACCGGCTGCCTTTACCCCCTCAGGAAATATTCCTGATACTCACTTCTGTTAAAGGCTGAGTCGACCCCAGGGCCATAGTGCGGCCGGAAGGATTATGTCAATGAAAAATTCCAGTGACTCCATCGGGAATCGAACCCGCGAGCTTCCGGCTTGTAGCGCAGTGCCTCAACCAACTGCCCCACCGCAGGAAACGGGAGTGCGCAATGGGGAACTTCATGATCTCTGTCCCTCACCAGTATCATCCGAGGGATGAAAATAACACTGAGATGGGCAGGCCAGGTGGCACGTACGGGGGAGAGGAGATGTGCATACAGGGTTTTGGTGGGGAAACCTAGAGTAAAAGAATCCACTTGGAAGACCCAGGTGTAGATGGAATAATATTAAAATAATTTATCAAAAACTGTACGGGGCGTGGACCGGATTAATCTGGCTCACGAAATGCACGAGTGACTCTCTCTTGTGAATGTGGGATTGAATTTTCGGGTTCAACAAAACGCGCGGAATGCCCTTACCAGTCGAGGAACCATAAACTCTTCAAACAGGTCTCTGCAGCGTGCAACCAGCTAGTTGTTAGAACAAATCATATCCAATGGACACGCTAAAATACATGAGAAATTTCATACCGGTATGAAGGCAAGAACCATTTTTCATACAGTGAGGCGCGTCTAGGGGCATTACAACGTGAGCACAATATCTCTCCATTACGTTCTACCGAAACGCAATGTGCTAATTAGACGGTTCACAGACAATAAAACGCGGGAGCGTGGCGTTCCAACCGCGCTTTTATTCAGTGAGATGACTGGCCATATTCTAAAGCAGTGTGTAACAAAAGAAGACGGTAACAATGATTTTCTGAATACCACAGCGAATGGAGCAGCCTCGTTAATAAGACAAGCACCTATACCGCCTCCAATATCAAATTTTGCTTCACAGCATCTTGTATCACGTCTTATTTTTAACGAGCTCGCTAGGACACAGCACAGATGAGATTTATGTGACCATTTTTAAGCTGAAACTCTTGACAAACAAAGAAACATACAAATCCATGGAAAATTACGAGCAGCCTACGAAATTTTTTCCCAAATTATCATCCCGTTATTCCTATATATATAATCACCATTTCAATCTTTATCGAATAAAGACAACACTATTTTATGTTTTTATTATCCTGCAATGTATATAAAGGGGGCACGCAGTGGCGCAGTTGGTTGAGGCACTGCGCTACAAACCGGAAGGTCGCGGGTTCGATTCCCGATAGTGTCATAATCCTTCCGGTCGCACTATGGCCCTGCGGTCGACTCAGCCTCTAACAGAAATGAGTACCAGGAACATTTCCTGGGGGGGTAAAGGCGGCCGGTGCCTAGGGATGACACAACCTTACCATCTTCATGTGCCGACTGTCTAGAAATCTGGGAGCCTCGACCTCCTGGAACCCTCAGCGCCTGTCCAGGCCTGTAATGGGATAGCTTTACCTTTTTTATCTTTTACAATGTACATAAAAAGTACACCATTCCTGACAGAGAATAATAAGTGATTATGTATTCATAAGTACATAACTTTCCAATTTCAATTTTTATCTGTAAAGGGGAGCCCTCCACCTCAACGTATACTTTTCAGTTTTGATTTTGTGAGTTTCTACCTGATGGTGGCCAGTGTACGCGGCCGAAACATGTCGTAGAAAATAAAAGACGGCACGTTGTGTTTATTCTGTATAAACTGAAGTAGCGATTACTCTGCGCGGTTGAAGATATGATCCAAGTGCAATGGAAACGGAGGAAACACGTGGCAAGTACGGAACGAGATCACTTCTCACTATACGTTTTCCAGTGCTAGAGGAACGGACGCCTGTCACCTGCCGATCCCAGCGGCCGCGCGGTCTAAGGCTAGGTCGGCGGCCGAGCGCTTGCTGGGATCATGGGTTCGAATCCCACCGGGGGCATGGTTGTTTGTCTTGTACAGTGTTTGTGTTGTCAGGTAGAAGTCTCTGCGACGGGCCGATCCCTCGTCCAGAGGAGTCCTACCGACTGTCGCGTGTGTGATAAAGTGAAAATAAACAACCTCGACACCTACTGTGAGTAGGTAGAAGAGGTCAGGACTACGAAAGGAAACGCCCGTGACCTGGGGAGACTAAATTAAAGATGGGAAGACGAGAAGCACCTTTAACATTAATTCACATAAACCTTAAACGTTCACGAAGACAACAATGGTTAACGTATTAATCCGCTTTAGTGTATGACGAACACAGACTGACTTTCCAACACAGCGAGAAATACAAATCCGCGATTTCAGGCTTCAGTCGCGCTACTGATGAGATCTGTGCTCTATGGGATATTATGTAGCGTCTAATGGTAATCCTATACCGACGTTTCGGACAACTTAGCACTCCCATGTTCAAGGATCAAGCTTGACCCTTGAAGATTCAGAGAGGCCGAAAAAACAGTTAACTGTCCAAACCCAACATATTATCGCACGCGAAAATCAAAAGAATACAGTGATTGTGTTTAGACTACACTGAAAGAATTTACGAATAACTGTAACAATAATGCAGGGAACGCGCCGTAAAGTGCTGCGCTCTGGTGGTGTTTCCGTATTTCTTAAACATTACAACACGTGATGTGTATCTTTACTACTGGGCTTTAACCTTTTAAAGCCTAGCGGTAACTTTACATACGACCAGGTTTAACATTAAAAAATTCTACGTGGTGCCCACATTGCATTTATGTGTTTTGTGTGGATCTCAGAACAAACAGTAACTTTTGCCTTATAAAACATTAAAAGATTGGTTTTTATAACCGAAGTGGAAAGTGTTTACAGCGCGGTACGCACTGTGTCCTTATATAAAACAGATACGCTTCGTCTCTAACCTTTTAAAGCCTAGCGGTAACTTTACATACGACCAGGTTTAACATTAAAAAATTCTACGTGATGCCCACATTGGGTTTATGTGTTTTGTACGGATCTCAGAACAAACAGCAACTTTTGCCTTATAAAACATTAAGAGACTGGTTTTTATAACCGAAGTGGAGAGTGTTTACAGCGCGGTACGCACTGTGTCCTTATATAAAACAGACAGGCTTCGTCTTTAAACGGTTAAACGGTGAAATGAGAACGCGCAGTAGATACATGTAACAATTACTGGTGCACGTGAAGCTGAAGGAAGTGGCGAGAGACTCACATCTTGGTAATGTCAAGGGATGTGTTCTCTACAGCAACGGCAACAGCTTGCCTTAACAGAAAAAAACTACGGGAAATGAAACTTTATAAACACCAGCAGTCACGTGTTACTTCAATCTGCATACGGGAGGAACACCAGGAAGAATTCTATTTTTATAAAAGTATTTAACGTTCATCTACACCCAAACAAACACGCATCAAATTTTACGCTATTCATTTCCGTGCATATGATCAATACAGCAAAACATAGCCAACTTATGCAAAATATGACTGCTTATTTATTTAACCTTTGTCTTTGAGTTCGTCTCCCCGACATGTTTCGGATATAACTATGGCATTATCAAGGGGGCCACTTCAAATTACATAAGATATGCGTTAAAATGTGAATTGTAAAATGTTTAAAGTGTTAAAAATTATAATCCACATTTTAACGCACATCTTACGCAATCTGAAGTGGCCCCCTTGATAATGGCGTAGTTATTGTCGAAACATGTCGGGGAGATGAACTAAAAGACAGAGGTTAAATAAATAAACAGTCATATTGTGCATCAGTTCGCTCTGTTTTGCTGTAAACACACATAAATCAAACACAGCTCTTGTTTATTGAAAAACTAATAGCAGCTACATGTTTCGGCCTGTATTAGGCCACCTTCGTGCTGTACAAGATCTCAGTTTTTAACAATATTACTTACACAGTTGTACATTTTCCTGTGACACGATCTTGTACAGCCTGAGGACGGCGTAATACGGGCCGAAACATGTAGCTACCATTAATTCTGAATAAACGTTCTGTTTAAGGGGTATTTATTAGTTTTTTGTGTACACAACGCAACTTAATGAATCAATGTAGATCTACATAGATCTACGCCGGCATTCCAAACTTCTGAGTCGCTAAATTTAAGTAGATCTAATACGGCATTCCAAAATTTTGAATCGCTAAATTTAAGCAGATCTAAGCCGGCATTCCAAAATTTTGAATCGCTAAATTTACGCAGATCTAAGTCTGCATTCCAAAATTTTTAATTGCTAAATTTACGCACATCTAAGCCGGCATTCCAAAATTTTTAATCGCTAAATTTACGCAAATCTAAGCCGGCATTCCAAAATTTTTAATCGGTAAATTTACGCAGATCTAAGCCGGCATTCCAAAATTTTTAATCGCTAAATTTACGCAGATCTAAGCCGGCATTCGAAAATTTTTAATCGCTAAATTTACGCAGATCTAAGCCGGCATTCGAAAATTTTTAATCGCTAAATTTAAGGTACAGTGTTGTAGGTAGAAAGTATTATTGGCGTCTGCATCAGATAAACAAATTATAAAGGTGTGGATTACATACACCTGGCTGAGGACAGCGACCAATAACAGGCTTCTATCACGGCTATGAAGGAAACAACAAACTTTTCAAACAACTGGACACCTTTCACGCAACTGGGTCGCAAATTGGTGAAGTACCATAACCCTGCTACAGTTGGCGGCTGTACGAGTACGCCGATACTGAGATGCAAGTGAAAGGTCTCCATATCTCAGGCTGTTTGCTGACTAAACGTTAATAAAGGCGCTGTTTACCCACAGACATGCGAACTAACAAGTTTCCTACGAAAATAATTAATGATCAAAACATATCTTCAATACCCGCCCCATTAAATTAATGTACGTGATGGTGAAACAAACTCCACCAGCCCAGCAGTACTTGCGAAGTTTAGTTTCTGAAAAGGGTGAATCAGATAAAGAGCACAACGACGACCACAGAAAAAATGTGGTTGCAAGAACATAAATCATAGGATGGTTATGTTTCTAAACTAAGAAAATTATCACATCCGATATTTTTTAACAAGGACAGAAAACGTATAATGCCATCAATCTCCACAAAAACAACAGAGGCAATGTACGTATAAGGCAATATTGAGGCGCGTTCGGGTAACAATTTTTGCCGTGCAAAAGCAGTACGAGTTACATATTCCGAATGTGTGCAGGGTTTATTTCCCCAGCACGCAAAGCGCATGCGCCGTATTATATTGCCATCTGTGGCCTGTTTGGCTCTACCATATTTTTCCACATTATCTCATAAACGGCGAGATTTTCGGAAAGAAGTTATTGAACACAAAAGTGTGTTTTCATTTTCTCTACAACTTTTGTCTCAAATATTTCTCATTATAACAAAAATTCAGCAACATATTATCATAAATCTGCATATTCTTCATTTAAAGTACCCGCTGTTCTTGTCACATTTTAATTAAGGTTGAATTTTCTCAGCAGATTTTCGAAAAACATACAAATATCAAATTTCGTGAATATCCGTCCAGCGGGAGCAGACTTGTATGCGGACGGACGGACAGACAGACACACACAGACAGACAGGCAGGCAGGCAGGCAGGCAGGCAGGCAGACATGAAGCTAATAGTCGCTTTTCGCCATTTTCCGAACGCGCCTAGAAACGGAAATACGGAATGAAATATTTTGATTGAGCAGAGTCCATACGTGATACAAACATCTCACCACATAATTCTGCATTCTCTTGGCATTTCAATTTCATGAACATTGTCATCTCGTTACGGTGAATCTCATTTCTGATAATCTATCAAAAGGACGTGTAAATTTCATAGGTACGTTAGTCAAATACCCTACCTTGCAATCAACATTCAGTTCGTCTCTTCAGCAAATCACACGCTGTACAACAGTCCTGCACGTGTGAACACCTTTTGTGCTTACGTTCACGTACACAGAGAGGGCGAATTGAGATGTGCCCTGTGTGCGTAGGGGAGGTGATAAATGCTTTCAAAATTAAGATCGTTAAACCTGAAGATGTGAAAGTTGACGTCACTGAGCATGCGCCTTCATGGCGTGCGCAGTGACGTCAACTGCACACATAAGAAGCAGAAGTACAGCTCCACTCATTCTTAACCTCGGCCCTACATAGTCGTGAGGGGTGAGATTCATGGCCCTCCACCCCTTCACTAACCGAAAAGGCGCCACCGGGTCCCACTGTCTGGACGATAATGTGAACTCCAGAGCCGGCCTGGACGTTTCGGACAGGAGTGTCTTGGCCCTGCCTCGACTCGAACCCCAGATCTTCCAGTCCGCAGTCTAACCGACTACGCTATACCGGCTCCGAAATGAAGACACGCAGATTGAGAGATGATATTAACCCTTTAAAGAATAAGCTTATCTGTTTTATATAAGGACTCAGCGCGTACCGCGCAGTAAACACTCTCCACTTCGGTTATAAAAACCAGTCTCTTAATGCTTTATAAGGCAAAAGTTGCTGTTTGTTCTGAGATCCGTACAAAACACATAAACGCAATGTGGGCACCACGTAGAATTTTTTAATGTTAAACCTGGTGGTGTGTAAAGTTACCGCTAGGCTTTAAAAGGTTAACGTACACGTCGAAGGGCTGGAACGTGTATGTAGACTAGATTGATCTGAATCAAAAATGAAACGGTGGCGCCTGTACCTCACACAGGTTCATGACGCGATGCCTAATTAAACACAGGGACAAATTCACCTTTGTAAGGTCTGCGCTCTTGTGGAATATTACGCAGCGTCCAGCGGTAATCATTTACCGACGTTTCGGGACAACCTATCGGTCCCATCTTCAAGGGCCAAGAAGTCCATGTCACCTTTCCAAGATTCAAACGGAACTTACAAATACATTCAGCATGCAGATTCAAAGTCTTTTAATGTTAAATCATGTAGTGCTTGTACAAAATATGTAATTCAAATACAGTGTCTAATTATTCGGCGAATATATGATGTATAATTTTAGTGTTTGTGTACCCCTGTATATTTTAGAACTTCCGTATCAAGACGTGGTTTAGACTTTTAAAGCCTACCGGTAACTTTACGTACTACCAGGTTTAACATTAAAAAATTCTACGTGGTGCCCACATTGCGTTTATGTGTTTTGTACGGATCTCAGAACAAACAGCAACTTTTGCCTTATAAAACATTAAGAGATTGGTTTTTATAACCGAAGTGGAGAGTGTTTACTGCGCGGTAGGCACTGAGTCCTTATATAAAACAGATAGGCTTCGTCTTTGGAGGGCTAATAATGAGGGCAGCTGCAGCACATTATTATTATTATTATTATTATTATTATTATTAATGTCTGGGTTACTGCAAAATAAAATATTGTATTTCAAAACCGCTGATTAATAAAATACGTTATTGTAACGCTACACGTGAAGTATACAGCGTTACTGCGTTTTTTAAATTTACAGTTGAAGAGGAAGCATGTGACATCAGCTGTACGAATTCAAAATGAAGCTCATATGTTATTCAAAGCATTTCGCTTTGTCAAATAATGTGAAAGATGTAACACTGTAGTTCGGTCGGCTACCGACACGTACAAAGCAGAGCGCCATCTGTGAATCCTGTCACAGAGGTCTGAATAAGGGACGATACGCTCTGCTGACTCTGAACGGAGGTGCACGGAAAGCGATCTTCCGTACGTAGCCACAGTGTTTGTTTGAAACGTGTTTCAGGACTGTGCCTGCTGTTGAGGAAGTTCTTTTTTTCCTGAGAATCTATAAAAGAGACGCGAACGGACGGTATGATCAGGATATAAATCAGGGAAATCGCCGGAAAAAGTACACACATCTAGAAACATCTAAAACGTATACGCATCTAGAAACATCTAAAACGTATGCACATCTAGAAGCAACCCTTAAGGCAGTGGAAGTGTGAGTTATCTGAAACGTACGCACATCTAGAAGCAATCCTTAGGGCAGTGGACGTGTGAGTTATCTGAAACGTACGCACATCTAGAAGCAATCCCTAGGGAAGTGGACGTGTGAGTTATCTAAAACGTGCGCACATCTAGAAGCAACCCCTAGGGAAGTGGAAGTGTGAGTTATCTAAAACGTACGCACATCTAGAAGCAATCCCTAGGAAAGCGGAAGTGTGAGTTACCTAAAACAAGACAACAGAAACATCACACATCCGTAGCGTTTTCGTGAATCACAGATCCGAACGGTTCGTAACTAAATACTGACTTCACATCTCGTTCCTCCCAGCAGGACAAAAAACATGAAGTTAATACGGCCAAGTGGTGCTTTAGCCGGTGTTAAACTTCAGACAGACCGCGTATAAAACTGACCCCCCTTAGGCCTTCCTACCCCCTTTAAACAAGTGACGTAAGTCGTGAGGGTGTTAGTGTGTGTGTGTGTGTGTGTGTGTGTGTGTGTGTGTGAGTAGTTCAAATTATTTTTATCACACCTGATGTGAAAACAGTAATGCAACAAATACAGTTCTGTACGGATAACAAAACAGATTAAACAGAAATTAGCAACAATAATAATAACATCAACAATACTAATAATAAGGGGTAAAGGGAACACATAGAGAGGGTACGGGGAACACATAGAGAGGGCACGGGGAACACATAGACAGGGCACGGGGAACACATAGACAGGGCACGGGGAACACACAGAGACGGCACGGGGAACACATAGACAGGGCACGGGGAACACAGACAGGGAACGGGGAACACATAGAGAGGGCACGGGGAACACATAGTGGGCACGGGGAACACACAGAGAAGGTACGGGGAACACACAGAGAGGGTACGGGGAACACATAGAGAGGGCACGGGGAACAGGCCAATAATACTTAAAAACAAAACACGTATACTGATAAATATGGCAGTACCAGCGGATAGAAATGTCACTCAACAGGAAGCAGAGAAGAAATTAAAATACGAGGGCTTATGTACAGACACAAGGAATGGGGAACACGAAATGTGTGATGCTACCGGTAATAAATGGAGCCACCGGAATAGTAACACAAGTTTTAGAGAAATATTTAGAAGCCGTACCAGGAAAACATTCAATAGATTCGCTACAAAAGACGGCTGTACTCGGAACGTCACACGTAATGCGGAAAGTGCTGCAGTCTGAAACTGGAAGCCTGAGCGGTGCGGGTCGCCGCTGGCTCGAGAGATGTACCGGGGAGGAAAGGCCTGTGACAATAAAAAAAATAATAATCATAGTAATAATGCGATCACGTTTCGGTAATGCACTGTCTCAATAAGTCGATGCAGCAGGGCCTTCCGTTTGTCTTTCAAATAACACACTTATCGGTAACGCCCCTTCTTCACATTTGAGGTTCTTGTACATTTCTTCATAGGGACGTAATTCCTCTTAGGTTGGCCGATCAAGTTTCCCGCATGATTTGATTTTTCACTTACTTTCCGGCGCCTACCGAGTGCACACGAATGCGCGTAATAATATTTCGCTTTAAACTGCAAAGCCACTGCATTACACTGCTTTAAAATATCTAAGTTACCACCATAAATAAAAAACATTTAATGTGTATATACCTGTCTAATGATATACGCACTGCAATAAAATCAATACCCGCTAATATGCATCGCTATCTAATAGCGCATATTTAACCCTTTAAAGACGAAGCGTACCTGTTTTATATAAGGACTCAGTGCGTACCGCGCTGTAAACACTCTCCACTTCGGTTATAAAAACCGATCTCTTTTATATAAGGACTCAGTGCGTACCGCGCTGTAAACACTCTCCACTTCGGTTATAAAAACCAATCTCTTTTATATAAGGACTCAGGGCGTACCGCGCTGTAAACACTCTCCACTTCGGTTATAAAAACCAGTCTCTTAATGTTTATAAGGCAAAAGTTGCTGTTTGTTCTGAGATCCGTACAAAACACATAAACGCAACGTGGGCATCAAGTAGGATTTTTTAATGTTAAACCTGGCGGTACATAAAGTTACCGCTACGCTTTAAAAGGTTAAAAAAAGTAGGAAAATTTGCTCATTTTACTTTACATATTTTGTGCTTCGGTGATTTTATGACTTCCGTCAAGTTAAGGAAAATTTTCGAACGAGGGAAAAGCCACAGTTAAGCCACAGTAACAGATGTGCTGAAGATATTTATGTCTTGTCACAATTCCGTACTATTGACGGCCGGACGCACCACGTGATGCAGACTTTATATTCAAAGGGGACAATTCCTTGTAACACACTACGCCATGCTGACGTAAGCGTTGGTGAGCAAATTACCTGACGACATATCCAAAGTATATTTAGTCGTGGCGGAAAAAGGCGTTATGTCTGTGATGTAGGAATTACAGCTAACAAATAAAAATGTGTAGTTTCAAATTTTCACTACATAACGAGGAACTTAATAACCTGTACGCATCACCAAATATTATTCGGGTGACCAAATCGAGAAGAATGAGATGGACAGGGCAAGTAGCGCGTATGGGGAAAAGACAGGTGCATACAGGATTTTGGTGGAGAGACCTGAGGGAAGGCGACCAGTTGGGAGACCCAGGCGGAGATGGGAGGATAATATTAAAATGGATCAAGAAGTGGGATGGGGGCATGGACTGGATTGAGCTGGCTCAGGATAGGGACAGGTGGCGGGGTCTTCTGAATGCGGTAATGAACCTCCGGGTTCCATAAAATGCGGGGAATTTCTTGATTAGCTGAGAAACTGTTAGCTTCTGAAGGTCTCTGCTCCATGTAGTTAGTTAGTTGGTTGGTTGGTTGGTTGGTTGGTTGGTTGGTTGGTTGGTTGGTTGGTTTTCAATTTTCAATTGTTACACTAAAGCACATTCAGCATACAACCAAAAGGTTACACGAGCTTTCGTGACGGCGAATTCGATCGAAAAGGAACAGACATTTGGTTCCTAAAGTACATTTTACCGCACGATAAATCATCTACCTACACAGCTTTTTGTCGCAAACACATTTTTCTGTCAGAAAGTTAACACTATTCTGGAAACTGAATATTTCTTTGTAACAACTTGACTTTCACTTCCTTAAAGACATCGAGGACACCATGTAAAGAGAACTGCAGGAATTCTCAGAAAATTAATTATCAGAAATATTTTTAGACACGACAGGAAGTTCGGCCCCAACCACACCCTCTGGTACAATGGTGATCATCTCTGGACATTTTCGCATTCTCTGCGTCTGAAGGCATAAAGCAATTCTATCATCACTGACCGTATTAGCATTAAATCCGACGTTTTGCCGTCTTGCTAAATTTTACTGGCATATTTAAATTGTGACAAATCCGAAAAAAGGAACATTCTAAGTGTAGATCTGCGTACGTTTCTGCCATATTGATAAGCGTCAATTACTAAGTACCTTTAAAAATTTACCATTTTCAGATCAGTTTTTGACGAAAGGAAATAACGTACTTTGTATCCAAAAATTTTCAACTTACTTTTCAAAATTTATAACCAATTTAACAAAAGTACAAAAATGCCCAGAATTATACAACCTGTACACATTGCTTAATATGTTTTTACAGTAGGCTTCTGTTGGTTCTGTTGGCCTACCACACACGTCATGTTGGCGTCATCAGTCATCGACAAGCTCTATGAGATACGAGTTTCTCACAGCGGCGTTGATGACGATCCAAATTTTCTATGTATTACACCGCAACGACTGGTAAACAGTTAACAGGTACATCGAAGGAGTTTAGTGCCCACGAAACGTCGGTAAATACTTGCCAATGGCCACGGCTTAAATCCCGGAAGATTTGAGTTTTCCCCTTATGTTCACACCTCAAAAATCCATTCCGAAAAAAAGACACAAATAAGTAAAATGTATCTGGGTATTCAGGTAAGCTTAGTTATAGACTGAGGCTACACCCTGGCCAGTCTACGGTTATGTAACCTGATACAAAGATTATCTGTTTACTATGTATTGTATAAAATTCAGTAAGATGCAAAGGTATGTGACGCTTGGAGTTCCATGGGACGCCGCCAGATAGCAGGACAACTACGAAAACGTTGGAGTCCCACAGACTGCCACTAGATGTCAGAAGATGTAAATACAAAGAATTGTGTTTTCTGCGCGGTGCGATCTGAGCTTATAATCCAAAATTTTGTGCAGGTAAAAACAGAGTCTTCCACTGTGCTCTACCTTGGGTGCAGACTTAAATGAAAAAAACGGAGGAGCGTAGACAAGGTAGGACAATTATCACTGCTTCTCTTTCAAAGTTCTTGAAGTTTTATTTCCTACACATTTCTTCTTGTCACTAACTTAAGCTGGCACTAAAATGTATTCTTTCTACGGATATTGCTTGACAATACATGGTTCACTTCAGGTGAAAGTTACCACTGTACGTTTGCATGTTTTGTGAACCAGAAAACCAAAATAAGAATTTGGAAAATATGCTGCACACGGATTATTATTGGAAGGTTTTTGGTTATATGAAGAACTGGAACAATATCATTAATTAATCTACGCAACATTCAATAAAGTAATCAATCAAAAGCATAGAAAGACATAAAAGACATAAACACAATCAAATAACAGAAGGCCCAATTCAAAAGCAAATTCAGTCGCACATTATGGCAGAATAGATGCTTAAGTACTGAGAGCCCCACCTGTCTGCCGCATCCAAGGGATACAGATATCTGCGTCACTCCACCATTGTGATGGGATTAAGGTGCCCTATTGAAACAAGCATCTCGGACAATCAATCATCCACATCATAGCCACAGACATTATTGTTAGAACAATAATTTACAAGATCGCCAGTGACACTTGTATCACCACCACCACCACCACCACCACCACTACAGTAATTGTTCACACTCACTTCGGAAACTCTGGTACACCTATGACCATGTTGTGTGAATTAAACACGGGCAGACAAGCAGTTCTTTTAACCCTTAAAAACGGAGGCAATTATAAACCTACGTGCCAACTACTTTAACATTAAAAACTTCTGTATTTTTATGTAGTGTATTTCCGTTTTTTGTAATTTTATCAGAACGTATAGTGATTATCTGCATGAACACTGTGAATATTACGAAACGACATTTTTAATGGGTACGGCGTGTGTGTTTATGTCTGTATAGACGTATTTGCAAGGAATAATTGCGTGGAAATTATACCTCAAATGTTACAAGTTGTTGTTGTTGTTGTTGTTGTTGTTGTTGTTGTTGTTGTTGTTGTTGTTGTTGTCGTCGTCGTCGTCGTCGTCGTCGTCGACGACGTCCTTTTTAACAACGGACTGTTTCTCAATGGGAAAATATGAAGTAAATAAAACAGAAGATGGAAATACCACGTAGTCATACACTCGATGTCGACGTAGTGAATTCGTCCACGGTTTCCTAGAGTTACGCCTTTCTTTCTTTCTTTCTTTCTTTCTTTCTTTCTTTCTTTCTTTCTCTTTCTTTCTTTCTTTCCTACCTTCTTTCCTTCCTTCTTTCTTTCTTTCCTTCTTTCTTTCTTTCCTACCTTCTTTCCTTCCTTCTTTCTTTCTTTCTTTCTTTCTTTCTTTCTTTCTTTCTTTCTTTCTTTCTTTCTTTCTTAGTCTTACCTCTTCTACCTACTCACTTTATGTGTTGGGAGTTATTGTTGCACTTGATGACACTCAACGACACAAACCACACTCGGTAGGACTCCCCTGGACGAGGGATGGGTCCACCACAAAGACCTCTACCTGCACAACATATAACATTCACAACAGAGAGCCAATCTCGCCGCCGGTAGGATTCGAACTCGCAATCCCAGCAAACGAACGGCCTTGGACCGCGCGGCCAGCCGGATCAGCGGGTTCTGTGTTATGTGAGTTAAATAAGGCCGAACACATTTCATATCGAGTAACTGTACGAAGAACGGTACTTCGGCCTCTTCCAAGATAACCTGCTTCATTTTCAAACAATAACACAATATTAGAACGTAATTAGCACATCAATTTTTTTTATTTCTATAGAGCAGCAGTCAACAAGAGGGAGACATTTTCACTAGCATATTGGACTTAAATTTAAGGAAGAAAAAAAAGTGCTACATTTGGAGCACAGTTTTGTACGGTGCTGAAACTGGACACATTCGAAAGCAAATCAGAAATGCCTTTAAAGTTTTGAAATGTGGTGCTGGAGAAAGATGGAGAAGATCAGTTGGACAGATCGGGTGAGACATGAAGTACTGCACAGATTCAAGGAGGAGAGGAATATCTTACATACAATAAAAAGAAGAAATGCTAACTGGATTGGTCACATCTTGCGTAGGAAGTGCCTTCTAAAAACACGTTATTGAAGGGAAGAATGCGGGACGGATAGAAATGATTGGAAGACGGGGAAGAAGACGTAAGCAGCTATTCGACGACCTTAAGGAAAAGACAAAAGACTGGAAATTGAAAGAGGAAGCACTAGATCGCACTCTGTGCAGAACTCGCTTTGGAAGAAGCTATGGACGTGTCGTAAGACAGAATACGGGATGAATGAAAGCAAACTGCGACACGCAACGTACCCCATACATGTAGAGTAGCACCAGGTTGCATACTGCTCTGTTTCTCTTCTCATTTCCTTCGAAATTGTTTTTCGTGTGACGTCATACAAGGGAAAAGAATACGCCTAGTTGAAGTTTGCAAATTCAGTCGTTTACTCTGACTTGTGTGTGCTTCTTTTACATACGACTTATATACATACATACAGCAAAAACAGCGTGCAGTTACGTTCACACCGACCTTGCAGCTGTTCGTTGGTAAGGCAGGATCTGATAGAGGCAGGTCGATATTCAATGAATAAAACATGATATTCATATGTATATTATAATTTGTTTGCATATATCGGGAGTAACTGCATATCGATAAATTCCTGCCGGCAAGATAAATAACCAATTTCGTAAAAATAAGTAGGGTTAGTCGCTACTGCATACGCCCCTACGTTCCGTTTTGTGCTATCCTCAGTTAGCCTAGAGTATTCCGCGTTCACTTCTTAATGTGGATCATTTTAATATGGACCATCACGCTGTGCAGTGACAATAGTCGAACAGGGGTTGAAAAAAACCATACAGCACAACATCAATTTACGATATATATATATATACAAAGATACACACTACATGTTTCGGCACATACTGTGCCATCTTCAGGTGTGCCTATTAAGGAACCATTTCATACAGGTCGCTCGATATAATATAACAGCGACCCGTATGAAATAGTTCTTTAATAGACACACCTGAAGATGGCACAATATGTGCCGAAACATGTTGGGTGTATCTTTTTATATATATGCATACTTTGTAAATTGATATTGTACTGTATGGTTTTTTTAAAACTCCTGTTACACTGACGTGGATCAGATAAATAATCACATCATCTTCTTGAGGACTGTGCATGCAATTCACGCACATCCATGCACATACGTATTTAAATTATTACGCATACACATGTACGTATACATATCTCTCCAAATTATGCACGCATATGCAAAATATGTGTGTTTATAACCATTAAAAATTACTTATTTGCAGATTAAAAGTCTTCTGGCACTTGACAGCCAATCGATTTGCAATGTTTACGCATGTTTCGGAGGAGTTTTCTGCTTCTGTCTTCAGGTTCAAATCTCTTAATACACCAAGAACCCGTTGACATCGACAATAAAGATGGAAAATGGGTGCTCCTCCAGATCCCACGTTACTATTTACAGTTCTTGACGGTATCGTATGCCACAAGGCTTCAATACTCACTAGTACCACTGTGACAACTTCAAATATACCGACCATTTATTCATTTATGGTGTATTTAACCACACTTGAACAGCTGAGATTATACTGCATCGAAAAATAGGATCTTCAGGTAAAAGTATACGGGAAAATACAGGGTCATTATTTTATCCGACAATTATTGTTTCTCAGTAACTGCCGCTACCTCGTCGCCCGAGTGGGCGATCGGCTGAATGGGCTATGCTAATGTGACAAACCAGCCGGCTCACAGACGGATAGAACAACTAACAGACGTATTAACATACATTAAGGGACTCGCGATAGGGAAGAATGACGGATGTTTATGAATGTGTAATGAAATGTCTGGTTTTATAAAACGTATGAATTTTCTGATCTGTTGAATGCCTATCAAATTCTGCTGTAATATTCTGCAGGAGACAGCAGGTTATGACATTCGACATCTATTATACACAACAATATATGGCGCTATTAAAAATTGAAAAAGAAATTTGATTAAAAGCTCATGACGTGCCGTAAAAAATTTTGCATTAATAAGATTCAGCATTGAAATAACAAAGCCACGAGCCAGTTAATCGAGAGAGATAGCGCATCCAACTTCAAGCGGGAAAATGAAAAGTCAATATACTAGATAAAGTTACTGAGGGAGGCGCAGACTACAGGACGAATTTTAGGAGGCATCTGGATGGGTTTAATCCTGTGCAAATAATTTTCCATAAAGCAAGACTTTATAAACCTTTTCTCCAAAGAAAAAGACAAGGAATAAAACGCTGGTATGATGAGTTTCAAGTTGGAAGCGCTGCAGCAAGAGATGGCAGTAGGATGAGGATGGAAAGGAGGTAACAGAAACAAGAAGGGGAAGGAGTAGGAGAAATTATAGAGGGTGAAATGGGGGGGGGGGGGGAATCTAAGTTTGCAGAGCCTGTTGAAAAAGTGTTCATCTCAAAATCAAATGAAGCCAGAGTTAAATCAGTTGTTTAGACATACAGGGGCACGTGGGGGCGCAGCTGGTTGCGGTACTGCGCTACAAGCCGGAAGGTCGCGGGTTCGATTAAGATTTTTCATTGACCTAATCCTTCCCACCGCACTATGACCTTGGGGTCGACTCAGCCTGTAACACAAATGAGTACGAGAAATATCCCTTGGTAGTCATTTGTGTTAGACGCTGAGTCGACCCCAGGGCCATGGAATTAAGTCGATGAAAATTTCCAGTGCCTTCATCAGGAATAGAATCGGCGACCTTCCCGCTTGTAGCGCCGTGCCTCAACCAACTGCGCCATCGCGTGCCCCCGAACTTGCGGTAATGGCTTAGTATCGTTTCGTAGTCCTGACCTCTTCTACCTACTTGTTCACAGCAGGTGTCGAGGTTGTTTATTTTCACTTGATCACACTCAGACACACACCACAGTCGGTAGGGCTCCTCTGGACGAGGGATCGGCCCGTCGCAGAGACCTCTACCTGACAACACAAACACTGTACAAGAGAAAAAAGTCCATGCCCCCGGTGGGATTCGAACCCACGATCCCAGCAAGCGCTCGGCCACAGACCTACGCCTTAGACGGCGCGGCCACTGGGACCGGGCTAATGGCTTAGTGCAATCCCTTACTTAAGCATTCGCCAGACGCAACAAAGGCAAAACAAAAACAAAATAACAAGCACAGCCGGTACCATAACCGAGATCTGAACTAGGCCACTCTGACGCAAAACTCATAGACTTTTACCGCTCGAATTAATCGGCAAGAACTCGCCTAATCAAAGCCACCGCGTCCGTCTTTTCTTGAGCCCGACACAGGCGCTTTACCGCTGCAACATCTATTCTACAGTTCTCCTTAAGTTTCAGCCAGACTGGCCCAAATGCACTGAAAAGGGATGCAATCTTGTGACGTCAGTGTGTCGGGCCGCCCGACCGTGAATGTGACCAGTCACTACGCTCCGATTTCCTCGGCCCAACTTCCGTTTCAGTAAGCAGGATGAAAACAAACACGCCCTATATAGCCACGCAGCGATTAAGTTAATCCACACACCTCAGCCCTTTATGTTGTCTCGAAATCTGCTTTGATCAATGTGCCATTATGTAA
Organism: Coptotermes formosanus; assembly: GCA_013340265.1. NCBI lineage: Eukaryota > Metazoa > Arthropoda > Insecta > Blattodea > Rhinotermitidae > Coptotermes > Coptotermes formosanus. The sequence continues at coordinate 1,231,517 of BLKM01000764.1, read as the reverse complement.
GGTCAACGTAGGTGATCGAGGGTATTGTTGTGGTCTGATAACACAGTTCAAGCCATCCGCGGGTACATTCATGTGTACCTGGCCAATCCGCCGGTTCACATCACAAGCAAATGGTTGCCCTCTGCACCAGAACACAGGAACAACAGTTGCAGTTATTTCTCTGCGACTGCAAACAATGTAACTGGCCTTGAAGCTGCTTCATTTTTGATAGGCGTCTATTAGGAGTGGCCGATCCCAGTGGCCGCGCGGTCTAAGGCGTAGGTCTGCGGCCGAGCGCTTGCTGGGATCGTGGGTTCGAATCCCACCGGGGGCATGGATTTTTTTCTCGTGTACAGTGTTTGTGTTGTCAGGTAGAGGTCTCTGGGACGGGCCGATCCCTCGTCCAGAGGAGTCCTACCGACTACGGTGTGTGTCTGAGTGTGATCAAGTGAAAACAAACAACCTCGACACCTGCTGTGAACAAGTAGGTAGAAGAGGGAAGGACTGCGAAACGAAACGACTCTATTACTAGTGACCTATTCAATTGACACCGATGATATACTCCCTGGTAGAAGGAGGGAAGGCGAGTAAGAGGCCGAGGCGTGAATCTGTTCATTTTATCTAGTGCCGAGGTTAAGAATGAGTGGATCTATACCTCCACTCTCCAAATATGCCTTCAGGACGTTTGTAAGTTCAAATTTGACTATCACTCGAGTATTCTTCGATACTGACAAAGCCTTTCAATACCCCACAAAAATGTCACCATGTTCTTCAGTATGATACGTCATCAACGACGTTCCCGAGGAAGGCACTGCCGCCATATTGTTTCAAACGAATCAGACCGGAAAATGGAGGTCTATTCCCTGCCACGATACCAGAAAATATGTGATGTTTCTGGCCACACTTCCGCCGAAGCGCACCGAAATATAACGTTGTACGCATTCCGCGTGACTGATTAACTATGCACTCTTTGTTCCAACTAACTGGTGCATATTTAATTACAAATAACTATTTACTATTTCGTAATACCTAGTACATGTAGGGAGAATATTACGAAATAACAAACAGTTATTTATAATTACATGTGCTATTAGTTGAAACACTGTATAGGAAACATTATACTGTGGTGAAATTATCAGCGGATGATGCTGGCGATGATAATTTCTCAGAAATTATCTGATAAAAGTACGTCCATTATAAAAAAATATATGAATAAATACGAACGTTTGAAAATGAGGTACCTATAAAAGAGATTCAATTTTGCTGGCATTTGGGGAAAACAGAATTCACTTTCACAGCAAGGGCCATAGATTCCCGCTCAAATTAGTCTATCCTATATAAACAAAAAGCAAATGATTCCACAGGGCGCAATCAATAGAATCAATGCAATCAGTCATGAAACTTCTAATAGATTTTACACAGCTGGAAGCCCTGATAGCAGAAACTTAGTCAAAACACGTTAATTTAAAATGTTAAAATGGAAAATGTGATGTAGGTTATTTGAAAGCATTTTTTCGTTTAAATGAAAGCGGTAGCAATATGTGACACCCAGTTTAACAAATGCGAATTCTGGATCTTGCCCAAAGAGTACACCAAACTGCTACATACAAGTGAGGGTTTCTTCTGATTGTCACAACACAGAAAACGATCTTCTAAACAGCATCAAGCAATCAGTCCTTATAATGGAGATGCAGGGTTATTTCTGTGAGCTAGAACCTGGATGTTTAAATAACATTTAGATTAGCCCTTTAAAGACGAAGCGTATCTGTTTTATATAAGGACTCAGTGCGTACCGCGCTGTAAACACTCTCCACTTCGGTTATAAAAACCAATCTCTTAATGTTTTATAAGGCAAAAGTTGCTGTTTGTTCTGAGATCCGTACAAAACACATAAACGCAATGTGGGCACCACGTAGAATTTTTTAATGTTAAACCTGGTGGTACGTAAAGTCACCGCCAGGCTTTAAAAGGTTAATTTTGTAACTAAAATTTTCAAGCAATAGTCCGACGAAGGAGTTATCTGACAAATTAGATAACCAAAAACTAAACGGACTATGTAGCTAACTGTGAGTCATTTTTTGGAGCAATGCCTTTTCGATTTTACTTAGAACTGCGAAAAGATCGGTGTATGTAAAAACTACACCATAACACAGGGATGTTACGGTCAAGGCAGTTCAAAAACACGAATTTAAGATTATTCTTCTTCTTTTTTTGCACATACTTCTCTGCTGGTCCACCCATTAAAACGAAATTAATGAAAAATGTGACGCAGGGGAGGAGGAACGACACGAAATTCTGCCAGAAGCCCGTGGAACCACTGAAGTGGACTGGAGCTAGTGACAGAAAGAAATTACGTGGCAGATGCTCTGCGGCAATACGAAGTTGGAATTTCACTAACCAGTGTCACGCTGGTGAACCAGAAAATTAGTCGCAAAGGTCGTAAAATAAATCTCCCAATCCTACTGTGTCCGTGTTTATACGACGTATAACTGACCGTCCCCTGTAATAAGAGCAGTGTTCTCTAGCACAGCACAAACTGCGCGACAGTACCGTGTTTATCTTCATCTTTATAAGATGGCAGTTTCAAGTAAAGTATACAGAAGCATTATTTTATCTGTTGCTTTTATTTGTAGTGACAATAATATCAACACTTGGAGGCATGCGAAATTTAGAGTAAAGGAGATAACTACACCGCAAGGAGCTTCAAAATAGGTGTGGCCTGTCTATCGACAGGTACATGGGAGTTCTCCAGAGGCTGCGATCTAGTGCTTCCTCTTTCAATTTCCAATTTCGTCTCTTTTCCTTATCATCAAGTAGCTGCTTACGTCTTTTCCTCGCCTTCCCTTCTCTTCTATCTTTCCTTCAATAACGTGTTTTAGAAGACAGTTTTTACGCAAGATGTGACAAATCCAGTTAGCCTTCCTCCTTATTGTGTGCAGGAAGTTCCCCTCCTCCTTAGTAACATGTTTTACATTAAGTTGCGAACCAAAAGGTGGCACAGCCAGAAATGCGGAGTTCTTTGATAATTCATTATCAGAACCTTATCAATCACAAAACTGAGTGAAAGGAGAGGACTCAGGCGATATATCCATTAACGGCGAGACGGCAAACCTAACTTCTTTCGGCGTCTTCAAACCTTCAATTATTGATAACCAATATCGCTTTAGCAGATGAAGCACTCTGCAGGCAGTGTTGGTAATTTACCGAAGCTAAGAAATGGTTATATACATATATGTATTATTAGAGACAGGAAAGAAAATACAGCTTATGCCTCTATGTCACGACTTTCTTTACGCTTCTGTTAAAAGTTTCTAACCCTCCAAATACTATTATTCAGCGAAATGCTTATGATTCAATGTTTGTATTTTGTAAGACATAAAGAATTTATAAAAATGTCTTCCATCAAAATTATCGGTCTCGATACTTCACTTACATTTACGTTTTTTACAAATACTTTTAATGCTAAATTTGTTAAAAATAATAAACTTTGGTACGAATTACGTGTTAAGATGTGCTTACAATGGGCCGACAGAAACTTTAAACACAATTAAACAGCCACTGCTGGTGTTTCACTAAAGGCCGACATACTCTGAGCAGTTTTGATTCTAAATACTCTGTCTACTATAAAAGTAATAAGCCACCATTATATTTAACTCACAACAGTCAGTGCAACAAAATGCTGTCTATTGCCACCAGATATTATTACATTACAATATCTGGGAACAATGCAATAATGCATTTTGTTGGTCTGAGTGTTGTGAGTTGATCATCAACAACGCACGGAAAGAACACTACAAAAGAACTCCCCATATTTATTACTCTTATGCGTTTCAACAATGAGACAGACCCAAACAGCAACATCCTTGTAAAAAGTCACACTTTGTTCACACCTCACCTTAATAAAAAGGTCATAGAGAAATTTACGAATACCGTGAAATTGCGAACAAATGCCAGGTTATACCGCAATGTGCGATATAAGACGACTATAGTGCATTAGAGCCAACTTATGCACAGTATCATTGTTTATTTATTTAACCTTAAACTTTAGTTGCGTTGTGCATATTTTACATAAGTTGGGGGAGAAAATGAACTAAAGATTAAGTTTAAATAAATAAACAAAAATATTGTACATAAATTACTTCTAATTCACTATACTGATCATATGCACGGAGATGAGTAACATAAAATGTGACGACTGGGTCCGTCCATCGTCTAACACCAGAATGAAAACCGCGTCTAATGCTTCTGACACACAATCATATTTGAATGTGGGAAAATGGCTGGCGAGTACACGCCTCTTCGGCAACATAAAGAGATAGAATTTCTTGTTAAGAATGAAATCCCTGCATCGGATATTCACGCGAAACTTCAAAGTGCAACACGGTGACGCCCGCATGGACGCTAGTATTGTCAGACGACTGGGAAAGCACTCACAGATGGGATCACACACACACACTGCCGACTAGTCGCCGGCGAACTGCCTCTACCTAGCGAAACTAATTACGTTTCAACCACACACTGCAGGAATTGGTATTGAATTCAACGACTCAACTTATAATTTTATGTCACAGCAATATTTTTTTTTAAAAAAAAAGGCAATTTGTGACTTCAGCAAGGGACCCGTTTCTGGGGGGGGGGGGGGCGCGCCCTCTGCTGCGAACATAAGCGCTGGGTTAGATTGCCGCGAAAGTCCCTCAGGCAGTAAAGCCAACGCGGGTGGAACTAACGTGGGAACGTGTCATCACGGCCACTCCTTCTGGACGTAACTTTGTTTTCACGTTATTTGCACGGCTTCGTTTTATCACCTGCACTTTACAGTGAACTACATGGCTTATTTAACGACAATGTCCTGACAGCGTAGGTTACGTAATATCTTTTAAGAAAGAGGGAAAATAAAAACCAAGCCACGGATGTGGGAAATGTTCAAAGATAACCAAAAAAAAAACCTTGTAAAAACAAATTCTAGCAAAATGCGTGAAGTACATATTCCTACTGCAAGAATTTCAGTGCTACAAACCCTGCATTTTTAACCCTTTAAAGACGAAGCGTATCTGTTTTATATAAGGACTCAGTGCGTACCGCGCTGTAAACACTCTCCACTTCGGTTATAAAAACCGAGCTATTAATGTTTTATAAGGCAAAAGTTGCTGTTTGTTCTGAGATCCGTACAAAACACATAAACGCAATGTGGGCACCACGTAGAATTTTTTAATGTTAAACCTGGTGGTATGTAAAGTTACCGCTAGGCTTTAAAAGGTTAAGCCTTACATATCTCACGGAATCTTGTAATTAAAAACTACATAACGGAACAGGCTATCCGTGTGTCAGCAGCAGCCATAGGTCACGAGGAGATAAAGATACGTGCTTAAAATTTTGGCAGTAATTTAGAACGCTTACGTTATGCGGCATGACAAGTGTGATCAAAACACATACAGTAGCATCCCTCGATAGGCAACACCCTAAGCGCCATGCTTAGCGGGTTGCAGGCGAAACAATTCAGCAACAAGTGAAATATAGCAGAGCTAGGTGGCAGCACTCCGACAGTTGAGTTTAAAGCTTCGTTTGCTCTAATAATAAATAGAAGACATACGACAGACGCAGTGGAGTAAAACGCGGCCGTAATGCTTGGGAATTTTTGATTTATTTTTCTACAGACAGCAGATTTTTTTACGTTGTAACAGTACGCAAAATCTGATAGGCGCATGTGCGTTGCATGCTTCATAACTTAACGCTACAGACAGACAGACAGACAGACAGACAGACAGACAGACAGACAGACAGACAGACAGACAGACAGACAGACAGACAGACAGACAGACAGACAGACAGACAGACAGACAGACACAGGGAATATGTAATACTTATTTATTTTCCACGGCAAGAATGGTTACGCGAACGCGTCCCAGTGTTACGTAATGCGTAGACTGCCTGTCTTGTTGATGTTAAACTTTCCTGCGCCTGTAGCTAGAACTGGCATTTAAACGTTTAATAAGTATGTAAATTGAGCAAGGCAGTAAATCCTACGAACTGCATTCGCAATGTGCCCCGTCTGAAACTCCTCAGCCTCTCCCGATATCCCGCATGCAGGTCGTTTCTTTCCGCGGGTCTCCACACGCAAACGCCAGGACTGTCCTGAGCTTCCCGTTTTTACAAATTTATATTACGTATTCCATGTTACATGAACAACGAAGCCGACAAAACGTATTTAAAACGAACTCCTATCCCTTTCGACAAATACTTCTAAATACGTGTTATGTTCGATATCTCTACAATATTATGCTCATAAGTGAGATGCCCCTGCAATTGTTTTCATGCATCTTAGACCGGATGCCACAAAAGTACCTTTACACTCGACATTTAATAGGTTGCCTCTAGTGTCAAGTGACTTTTGAGACACTCTGTATATCGACTGCATTCTAGCATAACGGATACATAAATCTTTTTCACAGTGCTCCAGTGAATAAAATCCAAGCAATCGATCATGTCTACAAACCAAACCTGCTTCATTTCCACTGTCGATTGCGAAAGTTTTTGCATTTACTTCGGAGTTGAACAGAGCCACCTGACGGCCTGAACGTGGCGGTCAATAGAGAGTTACTTGCGCTCCAGTTCACGCGGAACGCCCTCACTTCAACACAGGCACACACCTTCTCTGCGACCACTCTTCGTTCCACTCTTAACTCCACACTAAAAGGGTTTCACTTAGCTTGTTATTTTAATATAGTCAACATTATTACTTTACGGTATTATGGAGGTATGTTTTATGCACACTGAGTGGTCTGTTGTGTAACTAGTGCGTCTACACGTCAAAAAAAAAACATGAATCAGCAAGTAAAGTGTAATAAATACTTTTTATGCATAATAAAATAAATATACGTTCACAATGAATAGAAAAAAAAAACGTTCTTTGCACACGTAACACAATTATCGAATGCAAATAACATTGCTCACTTACCGAATTTAGCCAATGCTTGTTTAATATTCAGCAGTTCGTTGGTTATGATATCTTCTTTATGTGGCAGCATATTCGAAATATACATAAGAAACAAACACACAAACAAACAACACTATTAAGGTTCTTGACTAAATGAGGGATGATACGCTACTGGAGGCAAGCACGTATCAGCCGATTTACCTTTCATTTGGCGTCGCGTTGCGACTCGCTGACAAACCAAGCCGTATTACGTAAGTTTGTTGACTTCTACTGGGGCAATACGGACTCTAGTACAAACCCCCATACAGGCTAAAACAACGACTTTTACGCAGGCTTTCTTACATACGTCAAAGAAAATGAAGAAGTAGTTTAAAAGACAGCATCCCCGCATTTGTAAACTTTACTGCTAATTCGTTATTAGAAAGTTATTTATTTTTTTCATTTATAATATACATAACCATGTTATTGGTTTCTCAAAATTTTTCGCAGTCCTCACCTCTTCTACCTACTCACAGCAGGTGTCGAGGTTGTTTATTTTCACTTGATAACACTTAGACACACACCACAGTCGGTAGGACTCCTCTGGACGAGTGATCGGCTCGTAGCAGAGACCTCTACCTGACAACACAAATACCGTACACGAGAAAAAAATCCATGCCCCCGGTGGGATTCGAACCCACGATCCCAGCAAGCGCTCGGCCGCAGACCTACGCCTTAGACCGCGCGGCCACTGGGTTCTCAAAATGTATGGCGTAGAATTAATGCATGACAGTAGGTACCGGAATTCTGAAACGATGCAGAAGAAACTGTCTTGCGTAATTTAAGGCACTGCTTCAGCATCTGATGTACGGACTCAGAGAAATTACGAGAATTTACTCAGGCTCGATAGCATCTTGGCACAGGTTTGATCCGGGAAACTGCAGAATATAAATCAAAATACTCTGAATCCTCACTGTGTTCCGACTGCGACGAGGCACGTACTCCTTTCGACTACTCACACCCAACAACGCTACTTCGACGTCCTTTGTCGACGTCCGAGTAGCTGCTAACGATTTGTTGCTTTCTGGCACTTAGTCTGTTTTCTTCCAGTAAATCAACAAGGAATCAATCGGGGCGTGCAGTTTTACCCCCTTACGCACATAAAAAATTTGCGTTGAATTGTTACAGCGGATTTGACTGCTTTTCCCCGTTCTTAACCTATTACGGGCTGTATCATACTGTCAGGTGTTCTGTAAGACCCAATTTAATAATATCCTTCCATTTACTTCTGTTTATTGAAAGTGGTCACTACTTTTGACTTTTCCAGTCAATGTTTTAATCCTAAAGCATTCTACATGCCCTGCTTGTCTAATCCTTCCTGATTTACCCTACTAACCCTTACAGTCCTGGGGTACCACATGACGGAGGCGCCTACAGCAGCACCCCAGAATATGCACTTTATATATTTAGGGAACAAGCGAACTTACTGCAGTTTTAAAACATGCTCCAAAATCTGACTTCTTTTCCTCACAAAACGCGTTTATCTCATGATTTTATCTTTTCATTTGGTTCATATAATATCCACGTTTAATACAAAGGGTGTGCTAAACTTTAAATGTCCACCCCCGGCTGTTAACCTTTTAAAGCCTAGCGGTAACTTTACATACCACCAGGTTTAACATTAAAAAATTCTACGTGGTGCCCACATTGCGTTTATGTGTTTTGTACGGATCTCAGAACAAACAGCAACTTTTGCCTTATAAAACATTAACAGACTGGTTTTTATAACTGAAGTGGAGAGTGTTTACAGCGCGGTACGCACTGGGTTCTTATATAAAACAAATACTCTTCGTCTTTAAAGGGTTAAAGGCTAACGGTATGTGACAAGTGGTAACTGCGATCTCCCTGTGATGCACCTGTTATCTATGCACCTGTTACTTCGATAGCCTTAGATATGAATACGAGTATAAAGCTCACATTGTCTCAGGTTTACATAAAAATCGTCACTCCAAATCCTGAAGCTGCAGACCGGCGTCCAGTGCCAGTAACTCACGAAGATGCCTTCTAAACTCGTTCGTCTGCACACAGTGGTGACTTCACATCTGCCTCCTACACCTGTAATCTGGCCATCAGCTGTTTGTTCTTGCTGCCTGCGCTACTTGGAAGTACAAAACACAACTTTCTCTGCTGTAATGCTGAATGGATATTTAATCAGGCGCCCTGTGGACGGAAAGGGCTGAACCTTTTTATCGTCACGTTTGGTCCTTTCTACCGTTCCGGAAGGAGATTATTCCGCCTTTGAAACCGTATTAACGAACTATGTGTACCGGCTGATCCGTCCGTCCCCCGACTCAATTACGTCTCCTTGGAGCCTAAAGGAGTTGAAATTGAGTTTGTCTGCACGTAACGCGCGTTACCGAAGGACATTCCTAAATGCACCAGTACGGAACTTTTAAATAAGTAAAAGGGTCATCACTTAAAAATTAACTTGTGTTACTTTGTGTTGGGTTGTGTTTGTAAACTAAAACACGGAACACATGCGAAAAATATTTAACATTTTCAGATTCTATACGACAGAATATTGTTCAGTACAAATAGCAAGCTGCTGATATTGAGGAGGGGGAGGAGGAGGGTGGCG